>LGRX02035735.1:0-57828 GCA_001247695.2 Cymbomonas tetramitiformis
CCATGCCGATCCAATGTCGCCTCCCAGCATTGACCCGCCATTCATGCCGATCCGATGTCACCTCCCAGCATTGACCCGCCATCCATGGAGGATCCGATGTCGCCTCCCAGCATTGTGGCATCCCATGGAGGATGTGGGAGGCCTAAGAGAGGGGAGTCCAGGAGGGAGGAGGAGGGGCGGCTGAGGTTAGAATCAATGTGGCTGCGCGTGTGACGCACCTGGAGACGCTTGAAGGCACCCCTTCGCACGGGGCAGAGCGCACACTCGGTGTGACGCACCTGGAGACGCTTGAAGGCACCCCTTCGCACGGGGCAGAGCGCACACTCGGTGTGACGCACCTGGAGACGCTTGAAGGCACCCTCTACACGGGGCAGAGCGCGCACACTCGGTGTGACGCACCTGGAGACGCTTGAAGGCACCCCTTCGCACGGGCAGAGCGCACACTCGTGTGACGCACCTGGAGACGCTTTGAAGGCACCCTTCGTACGGGCAGAGCACATTACTGATGTGACGACCTGGAGACGCTTGAAGGCACCCCTTCGCACGGGGCAGAGCACACACTCGGTGTGACGCACCTGGAGACGCTTGAAGGCACCCCTTCGTACGGGGCAGAGCACACACTCGATGTCGTCGAGGACAGGGAGAGAGGGATCATGGAGCTGCTGGCGGCATGGCCAGCAATACCATTCCGCCTCTGGGATCTCTGCAATTGAGTAACACCCCTGGTGAACCCATAGTCCACAGCGTTCGCAGTAGACCATCTGATTAGGGGCCTCCGAGTCCCCGTTCCCACACACCACGCACATTGCCTCCTCCTCACAGCCGGGCGCTGCCAAGTCGTCCATGAGGAGACTCTTCCCCCCCTCAGAGCTCGCCTCTGCCTTCGGCTCTCCCTCGCCCCGGACTGCCGCACTTGGGCCGGCGAGCGCCTCCTGCAACAGTCCACACAAATGGGCCTGTCAACGCTCAATCGTTTTCCTTTGTTGTTTGGAAAAATTGTTGTATATAAGGAAACAGCCTCAATCGTTTTCCTTTATTTCATGTCGCCAGCCTTTTTGCGGGGTTTCGAGGCAGGGGTTGCTGCACCTAGGCGCGCACTATATGCATGTCTACGCTTCATCACCTAGGCGCGCACTATATGCATGTCTACGCTTCATCACCTAGGCACGCACTATATGCATGTCTACGCTTCATCACCTAGGCACGCACTATAATGCATGTCTACGCTTCATCACCTAGGCACGCACTATAATGCATGTCTACGCTTCATCACCTAGGCACGCACTATAATGCGTGTCTACGCTTCATTACCTAGGCACGCACTATAATGCATGTCTACGCTTCATCGTGATGGAAGACAGATAGCTGACAGGTTGAGGGGTTGATATGATGGAATGATTAAATTTTGCGGCATCTTTAACCCACGTCCACCTTGTCAGACAGGAATAGTGCATGAAGCACCTCCATGGTGCCTGGCGACACCCCTGGTTACCTGGAGGGGCTCAGGCGGTGCAGCAGCACGCTCCAGGGTGGTCGTTGGCGCAGCAACGCTGGCCGACAGCCCTGACGGCGCGGTCTCCATTGGGACGACGGTTTCTTTGGCCTGGTCAGGTGGCAACTCCGACTCGGGGAGTGGCGCGGCGGCGCCAGTGCCCTCCTCTGCAAGGTCGAGCACGCTGTCTGGAAGCGCATCCAGCTGCCCCGCGGGCAACGCTGCCGGCCCAGGCTCCATCAGTGCCACGTCCACCATGTCCATGTCGGGCAGCAAGAGGGGCGCTCCGTTTGGGGAGGTGAGCGGCTCGGGCACTGCCACGTGCTGAGGGCTCTGCGTGGAAATCGCCCAAACAACGCCCAACCGCCTCGCGCACACTCAGCATGCGATCCACAAAATAAGGTGTACAGTGGATGGCACCGGGTTTCTCAGCATGAAAATGGATACAGCACACAAGGGTCTCGACAGGGAAATGGGTCTTTGGGGAAGGTGAGAGGAGAGGGGAGCACACCTTGGGAGCTTCGCGCCCTTTTGGCACAGTCTTGGCAGCGTTTTGACGGGCGTGATCTTCCTCCTCCACTGGCACCGGCTTCTCCTCCACGGAAGAAGCAGTGCCAGCGTCTCGCCTCTGCCGGGAAGAAGCTGCCGCCGCCGCCGCTGCCGCCGCCGCCGCTGCTGCCTGCTCTTTCTCTCGGCGCTCCCTCTTAAAGAGGCGTCGGCGCTCCTTCACCATACCGATGTAGTGATTTACCTGGGCTCGAGCAAAACAGGCACCTCATAATCAGGAGAGAATTAATACCCACGAGATAATCTGACCTACATTCTCTCGCATAACAATGAGTTCCAGTGAGAAAGCATGAGGGCACATTTGTAGCAACCACTCAATTCGCACTGGCACCAGCTCAGTGACAGAGTCATAGCAATTCATCAGACATGCTTGTGCCATGCATCTTCCTGCTCGCCCGTGTCAATGCGCAAGGCTGTTTGCGCCCATGTATCTCCAGGCAATCGCTCCGACCCTGACACTTGTGCGCAGCCTCTCCCGTCCGCGTTTGTGAGCAGGGCCGTTGCGATCCCTGCAGGTATGGGCAACAGCTCCGGCCCTGACTCTTGTGCGCAGCCTCTCCCGTCCGCGTTTGTGAGCAGGGCCGTTGCGATCCCTGCAGGTATGGGCAACAGCTCCGGCCCTGACTCTTGTGCGCAGCCTCTCCCGTCCGCGTTTGTGAGCAGGGCCGTTGCGATCCCTGCAGGTATGGGCAACAGCTCCGGCCCTGACTCTTGTGCGCAGCCTCCCCCGTCCGCGTTTGTGAGCAGGGCCGTTGCGATCCTTGGAGGCATGAGCAAGCCTGCCGCCCCCTAACGTGCAGGGAACCTTTCCACCCTCGATACATGTGGACAGCTCTGTTATCCCCGACGCAAGAACGCAGCTTTCGTGCTTAGATTATTTGGGTTTTGCGGTCTGGCCGTGTTCCACAGGACGGCCCTTTCAGCACACCACGCTATGGGGTGAGCGCGATGGAAAGCCCACCTCGACCATGGACTTGCCCATGGTAGCTTTCCTCTTAAGCTCGCGGGGGACCTGCGCCACCACCCTCTCCTGCAACGCCACCAGCCGCGCCCGGTTCGTGGCCATCGCGTTCAGTAGCTCCCCATGTGCGATCAGCAGCTCGCCCTCAATCTCGTCGTTTGGGGCTAGCGACAGCAGCGACACTGCGTCCTCGGCCTCAAGCTGTGTTAGAATCTGATGCGGCCCCTCAGGGATCGCTGTGACGCCCCCATCGGTAGCCGCCGCTGAGAAATCCCTCTCAGCAGGGATCGCTGCGACGTCTCCCTCAGCAGGGGTTGCTGTGGCGTCCCTGTCCACCGTTGCCACCGTGGCACTCTGCTCCCCCCCATCGCTTGAAGCACTGAGAGTAGACTCAGCGACAGCAGCGCTGACGTCGTCCACCTGCATGGGCTCGGCCCGCCCCGCATTGCCCTCGTACTCGGCATCTGCAGCAGAAGCCCCAGGATCCACTACTGGGGCGGACGCAGTCCTCACAGCTGTCTCCTCCACGGCAGTGCCGGAAACCCCTGGCGGTGCATTCTCCGGTGCAATCTCCTCCCCAGGCATCGCTTGAGCACCGGAGGACGGACTTAACAGAAGTCTGGTGTATGGATGCCAGGTCTCGTCGGGAAGGACTGTTCGGACTCCCGATGGACACCGTGCTGCTGGCTTCTCCACTCCGGTGCCGCTAGAGTCAAGCGGCGTGGCGGCGGCGGGGACCTGGGAGGCTGTCGTCTGCTCGGAGGTTGGCACGGCGGGGTTTGCAGCACCCGCCGGGGCGTCGCCTTGAGGCGCCAGCGCAGGGACTGGATCTGTGCTCCCAGTCGCAGCAGTCGTACGCGCAAAAAGTGGCTTCGGCCGCTGGTGTGCCGGGGTCTCGCGACTTGAGCTTGCGGCGGCGGCTCGGGAGACCAGCCAGCTCGAGAGGGGAAGCGCGATGTCAGGCCCCCCCGAGGAGTCAGGATTTGCGAGCCACGCCGTTAGTAACGCCTCGGGGAAGCTGATAGCCTTGGCCACGTCGGCAGCCGTGGCGGCGCGAAGCCGGATCGCCTGCAAGAGGGGGTGGGTTCAACAGGCTGACAATGTACTGAAGCAATATCTAGCTCAGGCCGGAAGCGACCCTAAGGAAGTGGCCGTGAGGAAGCTCAACGAAAGCTGAAGGAAGAAACGAAAGGCACCTAAGGCCCTTGGCTTAAGATCTGGAGTCGAGAGGCGCAGCAGCGGCAGGGTGAAGCGCATCGGAAAACCAGGGGAGGGGGGAGGGGGTGGGCAGGAGAAGAGAGGAGTTGTTGCCTGTTTCACAAGGAGTGCGATCTCTGCCTCGTGGCAGGCGCCAAGCAAACACTCAGTCTCCTTTTGAAACTGGGCAACTTCAGAGGCGGCACTCGGAGGGCAAGCTCCTGGGTCCGACTGGGCGCCGGCACTCGGAGGGCAAGCTCCTGGGTCCGACTGGGCGCCGGCACTCGGAGGGCAAGCTCCTTGGTCTGACTGGGCGCCGGCGTCGCCGCGTCGGTCACTGCACAAACCGCACGTACGGAACGTCGGAACACAGCACGATCAGTGAGAATCACACTCAGTGATGAGGAGCACCTGGCGAAAGGGTAGTGCCTGGGTTACATGCGCCACTGCAGGGTCCGGGCACGGATGAGAAGTTTTGGTCGAATCGGGGTACAAAACAATATCGAGGTATGGAATCCTGGCACAAGCGCAAGTACGACAGTATTCGTCTGTACGACTGGCAGGTGTAGAACGTACCTGACTGAGCTGGCAGAATCTGTCCTCGGCAAAGACAGCGCCGTGCGACGATTAGCGATTGACAGCGGGACGTCCTCATCGATACCCGCGTCTTCGTGTGCCCACACCGCGGAGTAGTGACGTCCCAGGGCAGGCACGAGAAGGTCTGGGTCTTCGGCTGGCTCTAACTGGAAAGCTAGAGACAGATCTTCGACGGTAACCGCTCGAAAGAAGTCCTGCAGCACGGACAGGCGCGACGGACGGATCATATTCACAGTGCACCACACGCACAATTATCACTTGAATTGCCACGTGCGTGTGCGTGTGCGTGTGCATATGTGCAGGCCATGAACTCAAGCGAGAAAATACTTGAGGCCCGAGAAGAGGACTCATTAGGACAAGTGGAAGGGGATCGGCATTCAAAGCCACCAGGTTAAAGCTACATCTCCTAGAGAGGTGTTTGTTAGGGTTCGTTTCGAAGAGGTCATTCATACGGGCAGCGCCGGACGTAGCGCTCAGCGCTCACAGAGGGTTGACAACGGTCGTCTGGCAACCTGAGTGAGAACCCAAAAGTTTGGCCGCTCTGGGTCGGCTCCGTCTGCCTTCGTCGCTTCAGCCCCTTCGGGCTTTGAGGACTTGTTAGGGTCTTTGCTTTTTGACTTAGGTTTAGCATCCTTAGAGCCATGCTTTCCGTGACCGCTTGCAAGAGCTTCTGACAGGGCAGGCAATGATTTGCAGGCCACATCGCTCTGCGCAGGAAGCGAAGGCAGCAATGCCCGCGCGCTTTCAAACACCTCTTCGCCCACTGACAACTGCTGCCGCAAAGAAGTTTCTGCTTTCACTTGCGGGAGTCTTGCATCAACACCTGACATAATGCCATGAAAGTAAAACTTCTAAATCATGTGATCTGAGGGACAGTCTCGGTTGGAAACTCCCCTCAACAGCTGAGACCCTTCCGAACGCCAAGATCCTCTTGCCTGATGCGGATGCCAGTTAAGAGCTTGTCTGACGCTGACTGACTGTTGCTTGGCTTGTGAGTTCCAGCTTGCCCGTTCCAAGGCGTGCTCCGCAAGCCCAACTCAACGTCAAAGTTGAGCCGTTTGCGGTTTGCGGTTTGGATTCATCTATCGATGACTATTTCAGGAGTCGGGATTGGCTGAACGATGCGATGATACCTGCCCGATCGAATCGTGCGATAAAAAGGGGGGTGAAAGTTACTAATTTTAAATTACACAGATCGGCTGATATTTACTGACGCAGTCGCAGTCGTGACACAGTGACATTAAAATGACATATGACACACACAGCATATACTAATATTTCAGTATTATCTGGCGCCATATAATAATATTTGAATTATAGTATTACCGTACCCGTAGTGATTTGAACTTTCAACTTAGAACCATCTCAATCCTTGTTTGTGGTTGGTTGGCGTGTTGAGTAATGATACTCACTTCTTGATCTATTTATAGTGTTCTATTGGCCATTCCCATTGGGTTTTGGTGTTCATGTTCTTCCATTTTTATTTTTCTCTTAAATCGTTCAAGTCTCAGTCTGCACTTGTGCAGATTTGAGATTAGAGACTTCAAATTTGGGCAATTTTTAAAATTGCAATTACGGTCATATTTTTTATTTATCCATGCAATTTTTATTATTAATTATATATATATATATATATATTGAAGTTTAAATTATACTGGGTGACTCCCCCCACCTATGTATGGGCTATATTATGGGGCTCCGCGGCGAGACCCCAAATTATGGGCAAAAATACCCTTGTCGGATGTCACATTGTACCCCCTAGCCCATGGCATGCATCCAACCCCCAACCCCACGGGGGGGTCACTTGGTTAGGGGGAGATGCTATATTGAGCCCCCCAAATCGAACGTGGGGGATTTGATCCTCGTCGCGGACCGGTTCGGGTAATTTTTAAAAAATGTGCAATTTCGCCTGACCCCCGCACCCAAATAGTCAAAGGCATGCAATACTCCCTCAAAACCCTCGGGGGGGTCCCTTGGAAAAGAGCCTATCACCATATTCGTATACCCCCAGTATTCGATTTAGGGGGTATTTGATCGCTCGACCATAATTGACAAAATTTCTGCGCTACGCGTGACACGAAACAATTGCTGGAATTGGCACGGTGCGTTGTCATATCGTCACTCTCGTGTCATTCCGATCATCGATCTCGGTGAACCACAAAGTCGACGGTCTCACCGGGCATATCATTATTCTAGTATGATACTGTATACATGCGCTTTTTGCCTTTCCACTGACGGCTGCCGAGAGCCTGTCTCGGCGTTCACAGATATCGTGTCGGACTGACATATCCGATAGGTTATGGGCCTTCCGTCTTTTGAGCGTTTTCCGTTCGTTAGTGGGAAGGTAGTAGGGTCGCTCTAGGCCTTTTGGCGTGGCGAGAGCGACCTAGTTGATGACCACGTGCGTTCTGGGCGTGGCCTGCACGGTTGGATTTATTTAGTATGGCCCCTTGTGCCGAGATGACCCCACACGAGTATGAGAAGCTGTGTGGGAGTGCAGAGAGGCAGCTTGAGAAAGTTGAGAAGTTGAGTGTTCGCCAGTTGCGCATCCTCGTCCATCATCAGCAACGACTTCGTCGGTTCGAGAGGCTCCAGGCGGAGAGACAAGATCCTGTCTATGTGTCCATTGTTGTTTATGACTACGACGCAGGTGGCGCTACGATCGGTGGTGTTTTAGCACCGATTCATTCCTCTCTTCCGCAGATTTCAGATATCGCTTCTGGAGGGTTGGACCCCTTGATCCAGCTCAGCATTTTGGTTTCAGAATCTGTATATATATCTCTCGTTGTTGAGAGTGACAAGAAGTGAGATATATATATGTCGATATATATGCTCGAATGCGTGTGTGCCTAACAGTCTCGCAGGGGCAGGTGCTCGTGCTCTCGGATACTAAGATGATATAAAATACTGAGATAGGTGTTTTATAGCACACCGTGACAAACGTGACAACGAACATTGGTGACACATCGGGCTGAGGGGTGACAGACAGGAGACCCACTGTGCCCCCCCCTTACAGTGGGGGTGGCAAGATTGGGCTCCCCGTGACACCACCTCACCCCGTGGGGTTGAGGTGTCACCAGGCAAAGAGACAGGAGCAGTGCAGGGTCTAGGAGCCAAACTGGCCCGAGCAGTCCGGCATGTGCCATCCCAAGATGTCCGCAAGTCTGTTGCTAACTAAATCTAAAGAGTTCGGCTCCCTCGAGAGTCAATCACAAACCGTGTAGGCATGGAGAAGGGTCTTTCCCGAACTGTGATGCAGAAACTTAATCTTGCTTTGCTGCCGAGCCGGATGTCGATGCACCCTGGAACTTCGGGATCCACGGAACGGAGCGGAGAGCCGGCCAATCGGCGTCATCGTCGTCCACGAAGGTGTTGGGCATGGGCCCCGGCTCGTCACGATCGAGCAAAGGGCGGAACGGGAATGCGGCTGCGCCATCGTCGCCATCGCCGCCATCGCCGTCCACAGCCGCATGCTGTAATGAAGGTGAGCCACGGCTGTCGGAGGTCCACGGGGGACACGGGGCTGCGGCAGGAGGTGCACCACCGACGGGCTGAGCCCAGGCAGCAACGGTAGGGCGCTTCGGAGCTCTCGGAGCCTCGGGCGGTGCCCTCGAAGGTGCAAACGATGCGGCGCATGCGTAGGGGCACACCCCCTCCGTGGCGAGGTGTCCATCGGTGACGCCCCAAAAGCGGAAGCATGAAATGCACGGGAAGCCGACCCCCTCCCACACCAAGTGGGGGATACGGGGGTTTTGGGCCGGCTTCCAATCTCCGACGGGCTTGACGATGTTGCCGCGAGTGCGTACGGCATTAAACGTAGCACCACCGGCTCCGTCCGCCCGTGCCCTGCCACCACCAGCGCCCGAAGATGGAGGAGTGGCTAGGCGGGAGAGGTGCCCCTCTGTCTGCCACACCGTGGCAATGCGGAGGGAGAGGGTGGAAAATGTAAACCTGTGGCCAGCGGCGAGCTCACGTAGCACCACCAGATAAAGTGGGGACACGTGTGGGGAGCTCGCCGCTGACCGGCTGAGGACGTGTTGAAGATCTTGTACACGTCCAGCGTCGTCATAGTTGGGATGAAGGCGGTGATGTTTGTCGCCCAGGACGCGGAGAACCGTGAGCTGCGGGGCGGGGTCGGCGGTCTCGTCAATCTTCGTGTCTCGCAGCTTCGTCCAGAAGCGAAAAGTGTCGGGGTCCGTGGAGGCCTCGACGTGGTACCGTAGGCGCTGCAATGCGCAACGTCCATCGCGTGGGTGGACTCGAGCGGACTCCTGGTAGAGCGCCAGAGCCGTACCGTTGAGGACGCCCTTGAGGATGATGAAAATGAGCTCGTTCAGCGACCAGTGGTACTCGAGGTACTCGTGTTCCAGGTCGAAGAGCTTGTCGTACTCGTAGTGGGATATGGGGGACAGGACGTGGCGAAGATTCCCAAGAAGGACCGCGAAGTCGGTCTCGGAGTCCTGGCCGTCGAGCGTGTACCCCTTCTGCGGCTTGAAGCCATGGGAGCGGAGGACCTTCACGAGTTCCTCACCGTAGGTGAAGGCGTAGTCCAACTTCTCGGCGTACTCATACTGCTGTGATGCTCGGACTGGGGTGGACTCCCAGACCGAGGCATCTCGATGGAAATCGGCGGAGGTGGCAGCCAGCGAGACGAACGTCGGCTTGGCGATCAGCGCGGACATGCGCACCACCGGATCGGGATCTTGACCCGGCATGCGGGAACCCCTCTGAGGAGAAGGGGCCGCAGAGCTAGGGAGTGCGGAACCTGCAGGGGTACCAGAAGCAGCCGCGGCGGCACGCGCGGAGCGGAGGGACTCCACCACAGGTCGAGGGCTTCGGCGGTTGGAAACCATAATAACTGGAAGCACGTAATCGGTAATGTTTGAAAATGCGCAAAAACAACCGGGCACAACTGCAGCCCAAATTGTTAACGGTTTGGTGATAAAATTTTGGACTCGGCCGCGATCTTCAACGGTGGCCGGGTTTTGGATATAGATGCTGCCGTAAGGACGAAACAGCTGCCGTCGGTGTGCGGCGGATTCTTGAAAATGCGTAAAAAAACAACCGGGCTCAACTGTAGCCCAAATTGCCCACGGTTTGGTGATAAAATTTTGGACTCGGCCGCGATCTTCAACGGTGGCCGGGGTCTTGCTATAGTCGCTGCCGTAAGGACGAAACAGCTGCCGTCGGTGTGCGGCGGATTCGAGGAAGTTCGGTTCGCCCTCCAAGGATCAAAAGTAAACAACGAGCACCCACAAGTGGTGGCCGATAACCTGACAAGAAGTGAGATATATATATGTCGATATATATGCTCGAATGCGTGTGTGCAGAACAGTCTCGCAGGGGCAGGTGCTCGTGCTCTCGGATACTAAGATGATATAAAATACTGAGATAGGTGTTTTATAGCACACCGTGACAAACGTGACAACGAACACTGGTGACACATTCGGCTGAGGGGTGACAGACAGGAGACCCACTGTGCCCCCCCCTTACAGTGGGGGTGGCAAGATTGGGCTCCCCGTGAGAGAGCGCGTTGGCGCCAGCTCGCGCCACCGAGATGTCTGACTCTTGCACACAGACCCCTTGCGCATATATTATTTCCGATGGTGAATATTTTTCAGATGCTTTCTCTCTTGCAGGGACCTGCCTTGAATTGCACAGTTGTGTCTATTCACCGGAGTCCATTCACGTTTCGACGCAGACGAGTTCTGCTTTCTTAGACTCTGACGTTATTATTGAGCAGATGAAAACGGAAATTAAGAGGACAGCGGAGCCTCTCGCAAAATTGAAGACGAAAATTGTTGAAGTCCCAGTGCCTGATTATGTTCCCTTCCTAGGCACGCCGGAACTTTCACATTTGCACAGACCCTTCCACTCACCAGTTGTTGAGGCGAGTGGTAGCGACCAACGACTCGTTCATTTCACTAAGTTTTCGGCCTCCGATCTTTATTGTGACTTGAACTTTCACGACCTTACTCTTGAGGAATGGATTTTATTTTGGCTAGGTCAATTTGATGGGATTGAAGCTAGCAGGCACGCCGGAACATTTTGCTTCGACCCAGACGCACGAGACTTTTCGTTATTTATTCTTCACGAGTACATTAGATTCCTTGAATGGTATTAAGTGGCAGCAGTGTTTACTTCTCAACTACTTTGTTTATTTCAACAGTCCGATGCTTATTCGTTTGTGGCGTTTGGCGACGAGAAGGATTGGAGCAGCTACATTTATTTCTAACGACTCGTACACCGGTATTGTGATTTTCTATTCGAAGGTTTCGACGTACACTTTGCTTTTTATTTCAGAGAACTTTAAAACACCGCAGCTTGTATATTTGGCCCTGGAGTGGGATCGCGACACACAGCAGCAGTTTATTATATCTCTTGGATTGCGAGTTACAGCAGTACAAGTATTTCCGAAAATTGTTCGCATTCAAACCGGCTGTACAACCAATAATTTGAAGTTGTCTTGCAAATATTGCTGAATATATCAGCTGGACTGTATATTCGGTGAGTCGGATAATCAGAATAGATAAAAGGTGAGAATAATCAGTCTTCCCGTTATATGTTCGGGGTCTAGGGTTCCGGGACCGGTGACAGTCATACACCCTAACTACAGGAATGACAGTCGGGGCGTCACTTCCAGCACACCACCTAGGGTGGTGACTGGCAAACTAGGTGGTCACGCAACTGAAACAAACACCTACTCAGCTTCGGTGGAAATAAGCATCCTACAGGAGGACCTGTCCTTTCTGGCAGGGTAACTCCTGAGACTAGCAATCAATGAGGCATACTGCATAATACAAATACAGTTAAAACCCTAAACTAAGCCCATCTTGCAACAACCCGGACCAACCGTATCTCAAATTGAAGGCAGGCTAATCTCGATCCCGTCAGCTCTAGCCACTTCCATAGTGCCCGGGAGAGCCGGTGCCACTGTTACAACGCCCAAGAGAGCTGGTACCACTGTTTGACAAATCATGCGTAGAGCAGATAATTGAGAAAGTTCCGATGTTGCCATAGTCAGTTGCACCGTGTGCAACCAGTCGGGTCTTGCGCTCGATTGAAGAGGAAGGCCCACCCTCGCCCTCCCCGTCTGAGGTGGGTGGTGCATAGTCCGGTGACGGTGGAGCACCACCCAGTGAGGGCGGCACGGGAAGAGTCGGAGCCGCTACGCACGGGCGGTTGCGAGGGACCCGGGTACCATGTCCAAAGGGAGCCGATGTAATCCCCATGGTCGTTGGGGTACCACCCCTCCGGCCGCTAATAGAGAGCCGACGGGACGGCCGTGGGTGATAGCACACCAACACCACCGACCTCGTCGTCGATGTGCTCCGGTGTCGTTGATGATTCATGCGTGGAGTGATTTTGGGTAGGCACAACAGCTGCACAAACTATTAAGAGCATGCAGACTGCGAGGGATGTAAGGGCGGAGAACCCAAAACCCATCGGCGGTCTGCCGCACCCCAAGGCCCGCCGCGGTGGCGGAAGACCGTCGTCGTCATCCTCGGAGTCCTCCCCCGCCACTGAAACAGAGTCCACGGGTGCAACGGGCCCCATGCAATGCATCGCAAGGGTCGGCTCCGGCCCAGTCAGGTCCAAATTTACCGCGAATTTGTCCATGAAGGACATGTGCGGCTCGTGGGCGTGCAGTGCGCTGACGGGGTACATCCCCTCGTCGAACACCACCGACTGCGGAGCGGTAGGCGGTGCTGGCGGCGGTGGCACGGCCAGAGCGTCGGCATGGACTTTGTCGTGGACCTTGAAGTTGTTGATGTTCAAAGCACCACCAACCGCGCAGACCCCGAAGCGGGTGTCAGCGGGTTGGCAGCACCCCGGATACTCCTCGATGGTGTCGGGCACCCGCTCCTCGGCGACAGCGAAGGAGAAGGCGGAGACGGTGTCGTAGAGCTCGTCCGATTTGCCGTCTGCAATGTAGCAGACTTCGTCGAAACGAGCGGGGTCGTTGCTCTCCATGGCGTTCTGGAACAGCGTGGCGAAGACGTCATGCTCGCTGTCCGCAACGCTGAAGCCGTGTGCGCCAACATGTCGCCACGTGGCCCGCCGTTCGGGCAGTCCCGATGCCAATGCTTCTCCGCCGTAGCGGAGCATGTAGGGTTCCCGCACAATGGAACGAACGTACCGGTGGGTTTGAAGAAAGCCACCTTCTTCGAAGCCTTCCCACGGAAGTTCTGTGGGAAGTTGCCGTGCTCGGGAAGAGGCGTCGCAGCAAAGCGGTTGCCGTCACCATGCCCACCTCGTCCGATGGCGTTCTTCTTGTCGTTGCGGGTCGTGAAACCCTTGGTGTCGTCGATACGGTTGTGAAGGGCCTTGATCTCCTTCTTCATGTCGAAGAGCTGGTCACGGAGCTCGCTGAAGATGGTCTTAAAGTCTTCGTCGTCGTGATGTCCGGTCAGGGCGAGGGCGGAGTACTTCCGCGCAGCAGCCGGGACGTGCGAGTCCGTCCCGTTTTGTGCGTAGCACTCACAGGTCCATTGTTGAATGGTGGCAAGGGACTCCGCCGCACGCTGGTCGTGCAACAGGAGCCGGTTGACAACCGGGGCAAAGAAAACCGGGTCGAGGGACTTGATGAAGAGGGACTCGACCTCCATGTCGTCGAGGGAGCTCTTCCTCCGAGCAGACCGAAGAGCGGCGTTGAAGGCGGCGATAGCCCGCGACGGGTCGAACCGGGTGATCTTGATGGCCAGAAGGTCTGCGGTGCCCTGAAAGGGTCCGCCGGAATCCAGAAGCATTCTGGCGATCTCCAGCAACACCCGTTTCCCATCAAACGGGTGTGCCTCCGCCGAAGACTCCATCCAGTCTGCCGTGGGTGACACCGGAGCGATAATGTACTCCAGTGTCGAAAACAGTAGTTTGTTCGCTTCGGCGCGAACGGGCAGCATGGCATCTTCCAGATCGAACAAAGAAGAAAACGCGGCCTCCTCAGTGACGAAAATGTCCCGTAGCGCCAGAACCAGACGGGCGAAAACGGAGCTGACGTTCGATTCCGTAGCATCAAAACGTCCATGTTTGTCGTCGTACACCTTCTTGATGACGAGCTTGGCGGCACGCTCGTCGAAGGACTCCTTCGCCAGACGTCTGACCGCGTCGAGGAACATTGCCCCCGCCGAGCGCCGACTGGGCAGCCGGCGCAGGCTCAACCGTAGGAGTGGCTGGTGTAGTCGCATGTCTGGTTGCGGCATCGTCGAAAATGGTAACTAGGGAGCGGCGTGCGGCCGCAGTGTGAGATCTCGTAGAAGTGCCCATGATGAAATGACTACAGAGACAGGGTGAGGTGAATAATGCGAGGTGAGGCTAACGGTTTGGGCGACGGCTTGCGAGTCGTGGCGGGTCGTCGAGGATAATTCGGGGAAACAGTAAATAATACGCGGTCGTGTGGGACAAAAGGACGTGATCAATGCCGGACGGTGTACTAGTGACCAGAAACAACAAAATCCAGCCCAACGATACTGCACGGAAAATAAGATGCTATAACGCGCGTCCCAATCATGTTCAATCAACGTACCGCGCGTCCGAAACTGAGTCATACCGCCCATACCGAAAACCTCTCTAACGCGGGTCCTCACCCCATCTCAAGCGTCGATGTTCAGCCAATCATGGCCAATGTCGCCGTGTAAAATTAAGAGTGCGTGGGACCAAATCTGCTGAATATATCAGCTGGACTGTATATTTGGTGAGTCGGATAATCAGAATAGATAAAAGGTGAGAATAATCAGTCTTCCCGTTATATGTTCGGGGTCTAGGGTTCCGGGACCGGTGACAGTCATACACCCTAACTATAAGAATGACAGTCGGGGCGTCACTTCCAGCAAATATCTCTCTTTGTACCTAGCCAACCAATTGATTAAGCTAGTGCTTTAGAAGCTGGCTATCTAGCACGTTCTTTGTCCTGTGAGATGTATTATTTTACCCTAGCACTGTACACTTTGCTCCCGTGACTTTTGTGCTAACTAGCAAAATAACATTGTATTTAGCTAGTCAGGGTGGTGAGCAGTCACTGTGTTCACCTCGAACGAGGCGGTGTGCTGGAATTGGCACGGTGACTGTCATATCGTCATCGTGTCATTCCGATCATCGATCTCGGTGAACCACAGAGATCACCGGGTATTATATCATTATTCTATTTATATGATATTATTATTATTATTATTCTAATATTCTATTATGATATTCTGTCTCACCGGGTATACCATTATTCCATTATGATATACATGAGCTTTTTGCCTTTCCACCGACGGCTGCCGAGAGCCTGTCTCGGCGTTCACAGATATGTCGGTCTGACATATCCGACAACGGTGCCCTCGACCCTCGTCCGTCGGCCCAAAGGCCCTAGGGCGAACCCAGGCGGTTCCCAGGCGGTTCCCAGGCGGTTCCCAGGCGGTTCCCGAGGCGGTTCCAGGCAGGGCGGTTCCCAGGCGGTTCCCAGGCGGTTCCCAGGCGGTTCCCAGGCGGTTCCCAGGCGGTTCCCGGGCGGGCGCAAGGTTATATTTACGGGCGATTGACAACCGGCGCACGGGACCTATGGGAGTTACACCCAAAACGATCGAAAAATGAAGTCGGCACTAGTGCCGATTTTACGTCGACGATAAAGAGATAGCGATCCCGATTTGCGCAACCTCGATTCGCAAATTGAAATTCGAAATTGCAATTCCGAATTTGGGGTATCGGGCAATTTCGATTTCGTATCGGTCCTCTACCACTAAAAAAAAAAGGAGTTGTCGTCGTTTCAGCGAAAGCCACAACCGTGAACCGATGAGCTTCACGGCACCGGTGAATACCTTGATATGCCCGTAAGCAAGAATTCTGGAAACTGTTGACGTGGCACTACCGCTCTCCAACAAAGAAATGCCTCTCAAAATTTCCTGTTAAGTGTTATGCTGAGAGGGCACATGACATTCATGCGGCGTTACAGTAATCACTCACCGTTAAGGAAACTCGACGTTTTGAGGGGGAGGGGGGATGCCCAACTCGATGAGAAAAGCTGGCTGGATTTTCCGACTTTTGAGATGGCCTGAAATAAGGAAAATGGCCGCTGGCTGCCTAGCTAGAGAGTCATTTTTTAAACTAAGAAAATTTTGCTATGATATTTGACAAATATGGTATATATAATTGATGGTTTTTTCATGATTTTTTGCACAAAACTTGTCTTTAAGGTTTAACACCTTAAAGACGAAGTCCCTATTTCAGTATGGAATATTAAAAGCTAGCTTTTATGCGGTATCGGGCATAAGTTGGACATACGACCTCGAATGATGGCATATGAAGTTTTTATGTTAAATAGACTCAAATGGTGACCCGATGGGATGCCACACATGCCCCTTACATCCCTAGTGTGCCCACAACCTCTGCTCAAAGTGCATAGATTTCTCTGCAAACTGTTAAATGTGCACGTATCCATACTTAAGGATGTGCATCGCATGCCATAATGTAGCTTTATAGAGCCACAATAGTAGAAGATTAGATGATTGGCTACTGCCCAGTGGTACTAGTCATAGTACCAGAATCGAATCTGGTACTATCACAAGTACCAAAACGCTAGAATTTTTTTTGATATCCTCCTCCATCCTGATGGTGATATCCATGATATACCATTACCTTAACGACCCAACGACTGAGTTGTATCATGCCCCATTGGTCCATAGGTTACGTGTAGCCCTCCCAGTGGATGCATATTGTCAACAAGGTGGAGTTTTGTGTTACACAATGGTGTCTCACTTGTCTTCGAAATCATGGCGCTACTTTCGGATTTCTTTTTGAACAGACTTGGGATTCTATTCAACCCAGCGATTGCTCAAATTGAAGCTGTATAACATGGCCAATGATGGATGTGAGCATGGGGCAGTTGGCATACTGCCCGTCGCTGAAACTGCGACATGCTAAACATCCCATCTCCACCAAATGGTCCAACTCAAGATTCCTTAAGTATGAGGGCTATCGTCGATTTTGGAGCCTAGTCGTGGCACTAAAGCTACGAAATAAGTATATTATAACGTCGGATCGCCTCACCAGCGTTTATGACATCAAAAGTAAACCCATATATCGATTTTTCAAGACCTTTACATGCATGAGAAGTTGCGGTACTTGGACTCTACACATGGAACTTAAGTACGAAACCGCTCCCGATATTACTACAAAAAATGCTGAGAGGCCATTTTATCACACCCTTGGGTGTTATCGAATCCCAATACTTGCGTTAAAGACGTTCAAATGGCACAACGCATGACGACCACTTAGAATACATCCCAATAATGAAATTTGACATCATGCATGCCACCTCGTGGCCACATAGCGTGCCCTTTTAAGTCACCGCGCGCTTGGTACTTGTGACAGTACCAGAAAATTTAATTAATTTTATGGCGTTACACCCCCCAAAAGCACACCGCACATACACATACCTAAAGTTCACGAGAGTACATTTCAGCATCAATAACAATTCAAAAGGGTCCTAAATGATTTTTCAAAACCTTCATGGGACTCATACACCCCATCTAGTGCCCATAATAAAGCATACATTTTGGTACTTGTGACAGTACCATACCACCGGGCAGTAGCCATGATGCTTTCCGATTTACGCAAGTTATGAGGTCAATCGCACAAGTATATCGCAAGATACGCATGTCGTAGCATCATCTTCGAGCTCCAGTTTGAATATCAGCTTTGCAGTAAGGGGACTTCGTCTTTGAGGTGTTATAAGTTCCTGATAGTCTGTTTCAGAGATAATGTCGTCGCCTAAATCTTGCTTTAATTTCTTTAAGTTGCGCACGGCTCTCAGGGTCCATTTTCTCGGAAAATGAACACCTTAAGAAAACGGGCTGGCTAGGGAAGGTGTCCACGTGGATGGTTATGGAATTCGCTGGCTGGCTCACGAGATCGCGGTCCACTATCCATAGCGTTCTCATAGGCCATGTGGCGGGGGGGTACCCAACTCGATGAGAAAAGCTGGCTGACCTGGAATCTACGGTTTTCTTAACGGTGAGTGATTACTGTAACACTTAAATGCCATAAGTCTAAAATCAGTATGCATATCAGCTTTTCGACATGTTAGTGCGCAACGACCCGGCGCACGTGCAATACGCCTCGTGTTGACGCATATGTGGTATCCATGTTGACTAGACACAAATTCAGATACCAGCTCATTTTATTTCCATAGTGCGCATGCCATCTAGGGTGTTATATCCCCCACGACATACGCAAAACCCAAGGTGATGTCTCTGGCTCTCCGCTCCCGACTAGTCGCGTTCGCAAGAATTTCGATACGACGATTAGCGATCGGCGTACCCTTATCCGCGCGAACACACACGTTAGCTATACAATGTTAAAACCAATATTTGAAAACAATATGCCAGCTTTTGCCGCGGCCACTTCTTGCTGGATACGACATTGTGACACACAAATCTGTCACCTGTCACATCCTCTAGTAGCGGGCTGAGTGAGTCCCGTCACCCGTAGGTGCGAAACAGCTTAGGTATTTATGTATACCTTTCTTTATATCAACGATCACTTTACCGTTCTGATTCCGAAACCCTCAACTCAGGGTGTATCCAATTATATATATATATATATTAGCACACCTATATATCTAGCAGGTTATGGGCCCACCACGCTTCCACTGAAGGCTGAAGCCCACCACGCCGCCCTGAATGGCTACTGCCCCGTGGTACTTGTCACAGTACTGTTTTCGAAAACAATACTGTGACAAGTACTGACGCGGCGGAATCTTTTTCGATGCCCTCGTGTTCAATACCGATGACATCCATCATATAGTATCATTCTTGGTACCCGAACTGAGTTACCGTATGCCCCATTGGTCGACGGACCACGTGTTGTCTTTCCAATGTATGCGGATTGTCACATGGGTAGCGTTTTTTGCCGTTCTGAGATTTCCAGTTTTGCTCAAAAGTCGTCAAGTCTTTGATATTTTTTCACAAGCGTATTTCGAACTTGGTGAGCCATCCAGTGGCTTAGATTGAAGACATACATCATAATGATACATGGATGGCTGTGTGGACCGCTAAGCATGGCCCCGGTTGCTGCGCGATGCATGATTTGCACCAAAGAATTCTTTTTGTAAGACATCATGCCGTATGTGGATATATTCGAGCGAATGGGTAGTCTTACCAAGCAAACCGAAAGGTCTCAACACACACACACACACGAAACATAAAAGATGATGATATGCCACATTGAGACACGCACATCTCCTGTGTAAATTGTGAGATATATGGCTACGACTATATATTGAGTTACGGTCAGAATGCTTTCACTTTCGGTGTTTGCAAGAGTGTAGATAAACATAAGATAGTCTCGGCTTTATGCCGGAAACCCTAAACCTGCGACACCCGTACTGTACCGAGTACTAGTACAGATAATAGGAAGTGACACACGGTGCGTCACATCCAGCACACCACCCTGGACTATTACGGAGGAAGAGTTAGGGTGGAGCAGGGTTGTTGCAGTTTGGAAACACACCATCTCAAGCGGTGGAAACACTTTCTAGAGGGGGCCTGTGCTCTTGGCCAGGGCGGTCCCAAATCTCTAGCTAGCTGTGCACACAGGAAGGCATCTTGGCCCAATACTGATCTAGCAAGCTACTAGCAGTTACAAAACAACTCTAGCCACTTTGAAAGTGGTCCACAAAGCAGAGTTCACTGTATAAGTTGTTGTTGTCAATCTCAAAGTCCAGATTGAAGAAGTCAAAAGTGTCAAAATCCAGAGAACCAGAGTCCAGACTGAAGTTGTTGTCGGGGTCAGCGGGTCCAGAGTCCAGAAAGGCGGAGTCAGGGAAGAAGTCCACTGCGCAATTCTGATAATTAAAGCGCTGCCCGCACACCACCGCCCGTGGAGCAATCTCCACGCCACAAAGTGCAGAGGCGGTGACGGTGTCGAGCAAAGCCATGCTCACACACATGAACAGAGCCGGCAGTGCTGCTGCCGTGAGAAGATTGCCAATTGACGGTTCCCGGACACCACCAACCCGTTGAGCGGGTGGCGGTGCGTCCACATGTAATTCCTCGTCACCAGATTCCGAGTCAGCCACGCCAGCTGAATCATTCGTGGAAGAAATGTACGGAGGCAGGGGGTTGAAGGATTGAAGTGAAACCTGCGGCTCGGGCTCAAAGAAGCCCAATTTCACAGACATGCCGTCCATAAAGGACTGCTCGAAGGGGGGATCGTTGTCGATGAATTGCTTCGGAACGATTAGCGCGTTCTCGTCGCTCTCGATCTCCACTTGCGGCTCAGGTTCCACGATGCTCTCGTCGATCACGGCGGGCGTGGCCGAGCCGAAATGAACCATGGGAAAATGTTGTGGGACCGACACAGCACCACCTGCTACCTGCTTCAGCTCACGGAGAGCCGCGCGCGCCTCGTGCACGCGGGTAGCAAGGAGAGAGGGCGGAGAAGGGAGTAAGCCCGCGTACTGTGCCCGAAGGCCGATGTTGTTGTCGTCGGCGAAGGTAAAAGGCTCCTCGTCGTGACGAACAACGGGTTGATCATGTTGTCCACAAAGTCGAGCGAAGGTGGCGTCGTCCTGTGCGTCGAAGGCGGTCTGGAACGCGGACACAATCTCGTCGTTCTCGTCGGCAGTCACCAAGTCGCACTCCGCGCACGCCATGTCGTCCGTGGGGCAATTCGCGGAGTCGTGGTAGTGTCCAGGAGGACAACGCGCGCACTCAGGGACGAAGGCGGAGGAGGCCACGTGGAACGAGATGTTGTGGGCGGAGTTCTTCTTGTAGTGGTCCTGCCGCCAATTCCCGTCGGTCTTGAGCGGGTTCGCGGCGAAGCGGTAACCCTTCCGCCCGCCATAACCTCCAACACGATTGTCGCGGCCATGGAACTTCCCATCGTCCCTCCTGTTGCGCTCATCCCGCCAACGTGAGGGTGGGAAGGAGACACCACGCTTACCGTCACGCTGCAGGTGGCGACGGGAAGAATCCACAAAGCCCGAAAGGGGCTCGTCGCTCTTCGTGACGGAGTCCTTGAGCGTCACGAGAGCCGAAGAAGTGGCGGCCTCCAATTGCTTCTCGAACTCCATGATGAGGTCGTTCACGTTCACGTCACCAGAGTAAAGCAATGCCGGGGAAGTCGGAAGTGACGGTTTAGGCTGCTTCATGCGGCCAACACCGTTTTCGCTCTCCCAAATCTCGAGGATGTGGGCGTAGATGTCCTCGAGGTCGACCTTGGCCAAGTCCACGTCGAGCCGAAGCGGAGTGGTGACCTTGTCGTACATGATGGGGTCGAGGGACGCGAGCAGCTGCTTCTTGGCCATCATGTCGTCGAGCGGACAAGAGGGCGAGTTGCGGATAGCCGTTAGGCAGGCGTCGAAGTCTTGGATTAACGGATCGGGGTCGAGGTTGGAGGCGAAGTAGATGGCACACAACTCCTCGTAGTTCCCAAGGGGTCGGAGAACACGAGGAAGGAGCCTTTTCGTGACCTCAAGCAAAGCCCGCTTCCCATCTCGCGGGGAAGCACGTCCAGAAGCGTCCACCCAACGTCTGGCGGGTGAGTGCGGCTTTGTCAAAGACGTCAACGTCGTGAAGAGAATGGCGTTGTAGACGTTGTTGACCTCCTTGGTGGCATCCGCCAAGTCGAAGAGGGCGTCGTAGGCGGGGTCCTTCAGCTCAAATGCCGATTGCAAAGACGTCACCAACGACGTCCATAGCACATTGCGGTCCGATTCGTCACCTCGGAATGACGCATATTTGGTGCCAAGAGCGTCTCGAGACGTCCTCTTGATCAAATCCACGTCCCATGAGGAATTTTGAACGGCCACGGCACGTGTCCGCTCAGGGGCCGTCAAAGTCGCTGCTGGAGATGCAGGTGTCGGCCGATAGCGCATCCCAACGTCTCGAGAAAAAAACGTGTCTAGTCGAATTCGGTTGTGAGCCCCCATGGGGGGCGTAGCGTGCGAAGAAACACTCATGATAAAAAAAATCCTATAGGTGGGTACGTCGGGGTAAGGTGGCGATGGCGCGGAGAGGAGTAACTCGCGGAAATGGTGATGGCAAAAGCAGTCAAAACGTCCGTAACTGTGAAGTCCCAATTTGTAGAAATGCGAAAGTCGATAAACACGTTGCGCAAGAAGTCCGTGACAAAGATTGATCAAGTCCAGTCAAAACGAAAATCCCGTGGACATCCAAAAAATCACGTAGGGTACGTTGCAGCGATAAACACAATTACTCCGTAACGACGCGTGCCTCAACCGCGAGTCCTCATAGCGCAACCATCAAATGGGGTCCCCAACGCCCCACCAAGCGGAGGCGTTTAGCCAATCATGCTTCCAAAAGTAGTGGAAGGTGCCTGGCGCACCATAACCTGTGAGATATATGGCTACGACTATATATCGAGTTACGGTCAGAATGCTTTCACTTTCGGTGTTTGCAAGAGTGTAAATAAACATAAGATAGTCTCGGCTTTATGCCGGAAACCCTAAACCTGTGACACCCGTACTGTACCAAGTACTAGTGCAGATAATAGGAAGTGACACACGGTGCGTCACATCCAGCATAAATCTACCAATAGTGAGGTCTTGTGTAAACCCACCGTAAGCACTTAGCGTTACCCACCAATCAATTCTCCAACTTGACGAAGCGTTTTCGCACATTAAAAACTACGGAGTCCATTATTTTAAGGTTTGACGACATGAAATGACACATACTAATCATCCCAAGGCATGGGTATTATGCCCTCGCTCGAGTTATGCATGCGTCATGGCTCATTCAAAATTGCTCTTACGGTGGGTTAACCCACCGTAAAAATTTCAGAATAGGCAATAGGCTGAATATATTTCTCAAGGCCGTTTTCTCAGAATGTGTTAAGTTAAGTTAAGTTGCCCGTTAAGTGGCAATACGGGTTTCGGGTTCGGTACCGATGGCGGTCATGCACACTACTATATATGAAGTGACAAGTGACAGATTTAGGGGGTCACGGTGTCACTTCCAGCACTTAATCCCCACACTCACTTCGGTCGTACACAACACGCAACGAGCATACCTGTTGTGTCACTCACGGATAAACGTGCGTGGATCTATCCTATGGTCAGACCTCAGGTAGAGTGTCGGTTGGTGGTACATGCATTCTTTTTGCGTCCTCCCTCGCTTCCAGCGTGGACAACGATTGACATCGACCGACGACATGGATCTGGTGGCGATCGGATGTCCGACAGATGAACGTCGGACACTTCATTTTGCCGACGCACCGTAGGATGCATGTGCTATAGTTATATGCGAATGATTTTATATTTGTGCAAATTGGAAAACATCACCTAATTTTTTAGTATCGTGGCTTCATAAATCCACATCGCCGCGGGCGATGATCTCCTTAAGTATGAATAATTGCACATTTAGCAGTTCACAAAGAAATCTGCAAATCTCTGCATTTTGAGCGAACGTTGCTCGCAAAGTAGGGATGTACGGGGCATATGCGGCATGCCATTGAGTCCCCCTTTGAGTCTATTGAACAATGATACCTCATATGCCATCATTCGATGCGCTATGACCAAGTTATGCACGATGCCGTATTAAAGTCGATATGATATACTGCAAAAGGGACTTCGACGGTAAGGTTTTGACAATAAATTTTGATTTGCGACCGTTATTCGGTTGTGTCACAGAACATCGAAAATGATGAAACCTCACGGCACCCTACGAACCCATAAAAAGCGTTAGTATAATTATCTGTAATGTTAAAAGCTTCCCCATTCCGATTCCCGCGAGAACTCATAATTTGCACGCTGGTGGAATCTGCCGGCAACCCTGACCGGTGCACCCGGTGAAAGCCCCGGCTATTCCCTAGTCTGCCCTAGCACGTGTGTCACTTGTGTATGAATCTGGGTTTAAGTTCTCAAAACCTAAAGTGCGTATCGGTTAAATTCACTTATCTAATAAGTTTAGTCAACCGTGTTTGCGCACTTGTGCAGATATATCAACTCGGGATATATCACTAGGTCGCGGACCCATTCCACGCTTTTGTGCAGAATTTACTTCGGCATGGTTGGCCAAACGGCGCCATCACTGTAGTGTAGGTGGTGCGCCATGCGGCGCCTTGGCTAATCTGGCGCGTACGTGGTTATGAAGTGAAGCTGCTGCTTGGGGGTCGCACGGGGTGGAGGCGTCTACGATATAGACACGGCCAACCAGCGGGTTATACCTTTGATTAGCTACCTTGGATGCCTCGGCTGGGCCAGGATGCGTGCGCGTACCGTCTGCCATATCCGAATTTCGCTTTCCCAGGTTTCTTCACAGCAACTCTACCTCGCCACGCACGTTCTTACCTTGCCAAGGCCCTCGCGCACACCTACGCGCTCGGCATTATTCTCATGACATTTGTTCCAGCTATGACGACGCGGGGTGCCCGCAAACGCTCGCTCAAAGAGAGCGAACTATAATCGGCCATTCGTCTCAAGGACGATATTTTGAATTCGCCGGCGCCTGCCTCGGCGGCGGCAGCGGATCCTAGAGAGGCCAAGGCCGTCGCCCCTGCGGCTGTGGTGGCTTCCAGGAAGCACTATCGTGACCAACAAGCTTTGATCAAGGAGATACTGCACGGAGTGCTGGGCGCCATCGGAAATGGGCCAAGGCATCGCGTGAGACGGTTTTGTGCGTTAAGTCCGAACCGCCTCACAGCCACCGCCGCGGACGTCAGCAACACAACAGGCTTGGTTTGGTGTCCCGTCGGCGGGGCTAGACGTGACGTGCGTCGACCTCGAGGACTTGAACAAGGAGGTGTAAGAATGCGTCAACGAGCTCCTCTACGACTCGTTGGTTGACTTGATCGAGTCCAAGTCTGAAGCTGATCTTCACCTGCAATCCAGTGAGGACGCGACCGAGCGGGATGGGCGGAGAGCCCTGCTCGACTTGGTGAAGGGCTGCGTGCCCATTGGTGTGCGGTTGTGCACCAATCACACCAGGAGGAGCACGCGGCATTACGGTATCTGGCGGGTGTAAATCCCCTGCCGCTCTTAGCGTTGCAGCGACGCCTGGTTTGGGAGAACCAGGCGACAGACTGGCTGCCGACGGAGGCGACCAGGCGGTAGCAGCTGTTCGACAGACTTGATCCTGATTTCTACAAGTCCATCCGCGACCATCGTCGACCGCTACGCCATGCGGGAGGACCTCGAGGCCATCTCCCTCAATGGTATCTCATTCAGGTTGTCGGCTGCGTTAACGCGCGCCGGCTGGCTTCTCAGCCTGTGGACCGGGTGCCACGGCCACTGCAGAAGGGCTCATGTCTTCACTAGTGAGCTCCGGAGACTCCGGATAAGTGTCCCGAAGTGTGTGTGCTAGATCCTTTGATCCCCGGCGTGGGTACATAGTGCAGCCGGTCTTCTGCGGCTACGGTGTGCCAAAGGAGTCAGTCCAAGGATAAGCATACACATTTCATACAACACTGAACATGCAAGGGTCCTCCGGATCCTTTACACCTCAAACTTGCATCAGTGATGCATTTCTGGATCGGCTGTAGCAGGTCCGGCCTTTAAAAACTCAAAGTCACATCCTTCATCGGCTTGGGTGACTGAGCGCGAAAACAGGTATCCCCATCCGCGATGAAAATGCGCTGGAGGAGGTGTCCAGTTTTCTCGGCGCAGTTCCATTTCGGCGTCCATAATGTGGACTGTTAGACGCCTTTGCACGACATCCAATTCGATTATGTCACCATCCTTGACGAAAGCCAACGGACCACCTGCAGCTGCTTCTGGGGCGACATGCTGTACACATTCAAAACCAACACCTCATCCAAGTCAGTGTCCTGTACTGCTACCGCTCACCAACTTTTGTGCATCTTAAACTTGATGCTTCAGATCTGGTTACCAGCATGCATGTGGTAGTTTATAGAAGGCCACCGACCTGGCTGTGACGATGAGTATGGTGACGCATTCTACGTGTGCAGATGCTTTTGCTGGGGCAGGATACGACTGCAGAAAAAAATGCAAAGGATTTTTAACTATCAAGTATTGCGTGCAATCTTTTTATCTTCTCAGCAGGGTGAAGCAGCAGCCCCGAGATCCGCGCGCCACGGAGCCCTCCCTGCGCGCACCTATACCCCTCCATGACACCATGGATTAGCCATTTTGTGCTTGAATCAATGCTATGGTATCTTTGACGTATTTCTTCCGCTCCTGAGACAGGGCTACTTACGTGCAACACACGGAGCCGGCACAGCAGATTCCCTCTAGCGCCACGTGGTGCGCCAAAGTGGTTTTCCAGATTTACAGTTTTAGCCGCATCTCGGGCTGCGGGGAATGCGGACCTACCAGCACACAGGTTCCAAAAGCGGTGCCGCTCATGCGCGAGTCCGAGATGCGCACCATGTCCCGCACCCCGGCCTGACCCCGGCAGGCGCCCCTCACACAGCAACTCGGTGTTTCTATTGGGGTTGCTTTCAGCGATAACATGGTATGCAAACAGTTTCCTTCCTGCCTTCACTGTGCAGATCTCGTCGCTCTCCCGAGGCTAGGCAGTCTCAGGGGATATCATGTGCACAACACAGAGGAGCAAACACCGCGCCAGAGACGGTTCTCCTTGCCTTTAGCAGCTTCTTAGGAATAGGGAGCTGTCCCCATTCCGGCATCCCTGGCCCTCCAATCGGCCCTGCAACAAATTGCATCTCAGCCATGCGTTTGTTCTCATAATGCCGCAAATATCAGCGCCATCAGCGCCCATTTCAGCACCCGAAAGTACAGTCTGCCAAGCTGCCCCACCCACTGAAATGGCCTAGCAATGCCAACCAGAAGTGTCACCTCAGAGGACCCCACCACTGGCACGCTCCTAATCTAATTCAACTTAAAGCACCTTACACTGCCATAAAAACAGTTTGGCCGCCACAGGCGCGCGTTGCTGCATGTTCTTACATTTTGAGTATTGAGCACCTAGGTACCAAAGTTCAATACCTCGACACCTACCTAGGCGCCGCCTAGGTAGTCATGCCACACTGCGCACATCGAAATGCGGATTAAGCTGGATCGAAATTTGTGCAAAAAAGGGCCTTCGAAATTGCCTCTGCTCGGTGATGCGTCCGATGACACATTCAACCACAAACAGTTGATAGAGCCAGTTTGACCACTAGATATCCGGACTGCAAGCTAACGGACGATGTAGCACTGAAAGAGCGGCGGCGAGAGGTGCAGGCCGAAAGGTAAAGAGTAAGAGCTGCGCGATGCATCGCACAACGGGAGCCACCCAATGCACTGATTGGCTACAGAATGCTTTTGAGCGAACCACAGTATGCTGTGATCGATGCATCGCACTGCAGTGTCCGACACAGGCGGAGGAGCATCAAACGGACGCAACGGCACCTGCATTTTGGAGCACGAGCACAGAATCCGCCTGGACATCGAGCTCTGGAGCGTCAATGCGTGCCTCCAAATCCTGTCCAATTTCGCCACAGGCCGATGACCCACATACTGGGCGAATGTGCCGTGCTCGTATGAGGAGCTGCCAATGCAAGCTAATAAATTCGATTGATTTATGTCACAAACAATGACGACAGGTGCAGCATACCGGAGGGTGGATGGATCGATCTGATAGTCGAAATCACGGCAACTAGCCTCACAAAGATAGATTAGACGATAGGTGGGACTGGCGGGGTGGATTCAGCGGTTTTGTGGGTGAGACTGACGAGAAGGTATGATCGAACAGCATGATGGGATAAAGTGAAAACTCAACTCAACGCAACGGGTTGTTTTGAAAATGCCCTGAAAAGATGACAGGGTACCAATGAATACATCAATAAATCAACGGTGCTAAAATCCCCATAACAGATGCACAAATGTACACCACTGGCGTGCGCATGCCCGCTTGTCACATTGCCCACCGGTATCCTTAAAAAGACGATTGCCACGCGCGCAACAATGGCATGCGCGTGTTTCGTATGTTACCACTCACCGCCATGCTCGAAAAGACCACCGCTGGTCCCTGGTGCTGCAGCTTCGATTTATCAGCGGCAGAGACCTGCCATCACTCCAACCACCCACCGACCACATGCACCCATTCACTGCCCGTTCGACTTATTTTGCGCACTGGCCGCCTGACCGCCATATCAGCACCAAGCCGCGCCTCGGAGTGTTCCTCCCCGCTTCAAAGAAAGCGCCGCACTGTTTGCGAGGGAAAGAAGCCGAGCCGCTCGATGCGATATCTTGGATACGATGAGAGCCGCTCGATGCGATATCTTGGATACGATGAGAGCCACTCGATGCGATATCGTGGATGCGTCCATCTTCGGCGGTGTTCCATGGCAGGAGTCGATTGTCACTTTAGCAAAGTGCATTGCAGTGTGAGGCAAGAAGGGTGCGACTTCAAGTCACGGCCGTTGGCATTTCCCTCAGGAGGGCGGCGAGCACCTTGAGGATGGCACCACGGGGGGCGAGGTTCCCTCTCAGCACCACTGTGGTGCCCTCAGAGCACACAGGCTCATCAAGTGGCCGGATGACGTCGTCGTTGCAAATGCCCGCTCCGCTGAGGTTCTCTAACAGTGATCTCCCCGTTACGGTATGGCAACCAAGGTGGAGATGATCCGTCAGGCGGCTTAAGAGCCCCGGCAGCCCACCTATGGCCCGGCCTGCGTTGTGAGTGTACAAAGCGGCATCGGCTAGACGTCTCACATTTAAGTGCATTATTGGTGGCACCAGGGCTGCGGTCGATGACCAATAGGCAAGGTTTGCCGGGCCAATTAGAAACCTGCAAAGTGGTAGTCTTCCATGAGGTACTTCCCGTTGGGCTTCACGTTGGCAAGAACAGGAACTCTCCGGCTCACCTCATCGAACTTCTCAAGCGGAATCTTCAAACCAAATCGCCCCTGCAGCCCCGATTCATCTCCCCCCTGACGACACGTGCCTCTGCAGCGCATCGGACGTAGCATCCTGGGACCGCTCAATCTCAAACTGAAGGTTGAAAGCGATTACCAACGAAAATGTATTGAGTGATGCCGATTGGCGGATATGGGCACTGTTAAATGAATTGCAATTATTAAAGGCATGAGGAAGCTCACAAATGAGCTCGCTTAGGCTGTTGGCCTGGCCCGTAAAATGTAGAATCGTGTGGCAGATGATCTTCGCAAGTCGAAGGTCCAGAACACGCGCATGCATAAATTCGAAGGCAATCTAGAACATGCGACGCGTACTTGATGCAAAAAACAAGATTTTATTTCTCTCGGGGTGGGAGTATCTGCCACGTGGCCTACCGCAATGGCCACCAGATGGATTATGGCATTGGTAGAGCCTCCTAGAGCGGCGTGGGCGATCATGGCGTTCTCAAAGGAGGACTCAGTGAGCACCTGCCCATCTCGCGAGGGTCGGATCACATCACTCACAACATGGCAATGCCCCCTCACTCCTTCTCTGTTTGCGCCTTCCAAATACTTTCCTCGACCAATAGCATCTGATCAAAATTTACGAGGAGAATACACGATTTGTCACGCCGCGACTTCATGTGGAACATAGCAAAATCAACGAATGAGAATCCTTTCGCCCTCCAGCAGCATAGAGCAGGCAGCTCCTTCACTTTACCCATGGCACGACTGTGACGTCAAGAAGAGCAGGCTTCACTAAGCACACACACCAGGCTTTTTTCACTGCAACTCAATCATATTATTTCAAATATGTAGACCCGAGTGCCGCAAGGGTGGCAAGTGCTTAGTTTCAGTTATTATAATAATTGTATGCACCCGCCGAAAGCCTCGCTCTATTTCGCTATGCTGTCAACCAGGGCTATCATCACTTAATCAAATTCTTATCACGAGTCTTACTAAATACTATTCCAAAGTGAACTCTGATTTTTTCATGTCATATTCTGCACAAGGAGAAGCATTGATGAACAAGGCGGTTCATAACCGGTTTTCGGCCCTTGCCTAAGGGGCCGACCCCACTAGCATACGTGCACCCTTACGGTGTATGACTAGAGGAGCAGAGTCAAAATATTTTAACTCATCATCAGTGAAGTTTTGTTCATCTGCAAGCCAAAAAACAGAGCAGGGTTGTAATACCGGTTTTGAGACAGTGCCGTCAAATGAGAGTATTTTTGAGAGAGCAGCCCATATTTCAAAAAATGGGCCAGTCTATCAAGTGAGTGCATATGCATAACGACTGCGGCATGTACCGTATTCAGTAGTCATCAGGAGGGGGTTGAATAATACTGCACAGATAACACCGCAATACCCCTTGCAGCAAATATTGCTAGTATATTTCTCTTATCTCTTTTTCTTTTTCTATGTTTCCTCCCACCCATGTGTACACGCACACGCACACGCACACGCATACGCACACGCACAGGGCCCAACCAGGCGGCGTCAAGCGTCCAGGATATCTTGGCGTAGTGGGATGACCTCTCATTGCCAGGTCCGGGGGGTGGGTCTGGACTCAGGAGCAGAGCGGGGCCTCGTCGGAGCAAGCAATGGCCTTGGCGGAGGAGGGGTGGCCACTTTGATGAGGGCGAGCAAGCGGGTGGCGGCCTTCTTGGGGGATTGCTGGCGTGTGGGAGTTGATGAGGGTGACGGGGAGATGTGGGGAGGCTTGCGGGTGGAGTTGACACATGCCGGGCCCCTCAGAGCCCGGGGGGCCATCCCGGCAGCGATGGCCACTTACAACAGGTTGCACGGCAGCACACGGCGTCTCGTTCAACTTCTGTGCCCACGGGGCGAAGCTGCTGACCGTGCCGGAACTAACAGTGAGCAGCTGTCGGGAACGCGGCGACCGGATGGTGAACTATCGGCCACTGGGAGGGCTTGGGACACACAGGTAACTGTGGGGATGGGACCCCAGGTAGGAACAGTGCGGCACGACAGTTATAGGGCAAGTGTGGAGCGCATTGCTCAAGTTCGCAGCTTCCTTGCAAGGTATTCAGTGCAAGGGCTTCAGTCACATAGAGTTGGTGCTGGGGGTAGAGGGCAAGTCGGTGGCGGGGCACAGGTTCGGATGAGGCAGCCCATTTCATGTTCTTGGCCCCTTGGGGCGGCCCTTGGGGATTCCGGCCGTGGCATGAGGTGGGCAAGCTCTCTTGAGACCAGGCTCTAGGGGGCGGGTAGGGGCAGCGGGGTGTGGTCCCGGGCTGGGGCTTGGTGGTGAAGTGGCTTGAGGTGGCGGAGGTGAGCCGGCCCGGAGACACAGCAGCGGTGTGCCGGCAGGGCAGCCGCAAGAGGGCTCAGGTGGCCCAGTGAGATAGGGGGCAGAGGGTGGTCTTGCGCCTAAGCTTGGTGGTGGAGATATGGGTCGCGCAACTCGGGGGGCAGGGATGAGCCGGCTTCAGGCACAAGGCAGCAGTGCGCCAGCGGTGCTTATGCAGAGGGGCTTGGGTGGCTCAGTGAGGCGTAGGGGGTCCCATTCTTCACTAGCGAGCTCCGGAGAATCCGGATAAGTGTCCCGAAGTGTGTGTTGGATCCTTTGATCCCCGGCGTGGGTACATAGTGCAGCAGGTCTTCTGCGGCTACGGTGCGCCAAAGGAGTCGGTCCAAGGATAAGCACAAACAGTGATCTTCCATGCCCACATGGTGCCAAAGGAATCGTTCCAAGGATACACCACACACAGTGCCTGTCTTCGATGCCAAGGTGTGCCTGTCTTTGATGCCAAGGTGTGCCTGTCTTTGATGCCAAGGTGGAAGGGCGCCAGAGATCTCGAAAGAGCAATCATCGACTTCATCCACGTCGCAAAACGCCTTAGGTGTTCCCGCCAGCAAAGACCGGCGGGGGGGCTACATATTGCCAAATGCATGGATTGACCTCGAAAGTCGTAGGCAATGCAGCTGCAGTGCAGCGCTAGGCATCACGGTGCTGTATGACCGTCAAGATCACCACCTCCTCGGCCATGGCCTCCAGCTGCTGGAACCACATCTGGCCCGGCCAGTAGGGCGCCACCACCGTGGCGGCACGCTTCTCCTCCCGCAGCTTGTGCGCCACCTCGTCGAGGAGGGACCACGGGGGGTTGACCCAATTGACCTCTCCTAGCCAGGAAAAGGCCAAAGAGTCCACGCCCTCGCACCCCGGGCCGTGCCACTGTGCGTAGTAGCGCGGCAGCTGGGCGGAGAGCTCCGAGGCGAAGCGGTCCACGGTGTGCTGGTGCCATTCCCGCTCCGCCCACTGAAACCACTTGCGGTTTAGCCGCCAGTCGTCCAGGTCCCGGTCCCGAGACAAGCGGTCGGCCCACTCGTTTGCCTCGCTTCTGATGTACCTCGCCTGGAGCTCGATGTCGTTTAAGTCCAGCAGGATCCACACGCGCCGCATCCGCCGCATCAGCTCCGGGTTGCGCGACGTGAAGTGCGAGAGCATGGCCACCACCGCCTGGTTGACGCAGTAGAGGCGCACCACCTTGCCGGTGAGCTCTCTCAGGAAGGATAGCACCGTTTTGTACACGGCCTCCAACTCCAGATGCGTGATGTGTAGATGCCGTAGCTCGTCGGACCAGAATCCTCTTGCCGCGTGCTTGAGGTTCAGCACCCCGCCCCATGCGAACAGAGACGCGTCGGTGTGCACCTTCGCTCTCGTGGGGCTGCGCCAGATCTTGCGACCGTTCCACCGGCTCTGAGCCGGCAGCCTGAGCCACCACTCGATGTCGCTCCACGCCTGCCGTGTGAGCTTCACCTTCGCGCCCCATCCCCGCCTCGTGGAGAGCACGAAGTGGAGCTCCCTGAGATACAATCTCGCCGGAGGGACTGCCAGATACACAGACTGGCAGAGCCCCGTGAACGCTGCCAGCTTCCGAGCTGGGAGCCACCTCCGCTGTCGCGACGCCTCGCTGAGAAGCGCCTTGGACTGCAGGTGAATCTTCTGCAGCCTCGCCGGTGTCACGCGGAACTGTCCCGCTTTGAGGTCCACCTCGAGCCCGAGGTGCTCCACCAGCTGTGTCGGCTCCCATTGCCTCTTCTTCTCGTTGCGCGACAATCCGAGTCTCACCAAGACCCGAGATGTCAACTCGCGCGCCCTGAGCGCCTCGATCCTGCTGCTTAGCAACAGCAGGAAGTCGTCCATGTAAGGGAGCACCCGCGCCCCTTGTTGATGCTCCTCGCGGCCGCCTCTCCAGCTCGTCTGCGAACTGCCCAACGTCGTCGCACCTTGCTTCCGCTTTGCAGCTTCCGCACTTCCCGCCGATCCTCCGCGGATCTCGGAGAACGCAGGCACTCCACGAGCACCTTCATGACCTTGACGAATATTCGTGACGAGTCGTTCCAGCCGAAGGGAAGGGCGCCGCAATGGAATAATTCCCCCCGCACGTCGAACTGCATGTACTCCTGGAAGGCGGGGTCGATCCCCACAATGTGGTATCCGTCCTAGAGGTCGAAGCTGAAGCACAAGTCGTTCGGCTTGGCGAGCCGTCGCAGCTTCTTGAGCGTCTCCATCTTGCAGCGGGACTTGACGCAATGCGAGTTCAACTAGCGGAAGTCCATCACTAGATGCCACTTGTTTGTCCCCGGCTTCGGCACCAGGAACACTCGGGATACATGTCGTCTCCTCCTCGCTCGTACCCATGCGCCCGTCCTGAGACACCGCTCGGTCTCTGCGGCCATCCACTCCAGCTGCGGAGGGGTGGCGTCGCCCAAAGACACTCCGTGATCGAAAGGCAAAGGCGCCTTGTCGACCCAGCGCATCCTTGCCCCTTTGCTGATCCACTGCATGACCTCGGAATTCGCGCCAGCTGCGCGCCATGCCCCCCTTCTGCTCCGCACCCTTTCCTGCAGGGTGGGCTCTTTCCGTTGAACGCCCCGAGGGGCGGAAGGCGTCCAACCTTTCCGTGATCGGAAAGTTAGGTCTGGGCTTGGGCGCCTCGCCCAAGCCCTGACCCTTTACCTCCCTTGCCGCTGCCGCGGCCACCTTCACCTTTTCCAGCGCCACCGCCCGCTGCGCCTTTGCCTTTGCCTCCTTGACGGTCACGAAAAGTCGAAACTTTGGCGCTGGCCTTGGCGTGCGTGTTCATCACGGCCTTCGCCTTCGTGGTGTCGAACTCCTTCAACCACTTCGTGAGCACTGAGTCGCTCACCAGCCCGTCGCTGCCTGCGTACACCTTCTCCTCGATGAAGGCCAACTTCGCCCGCAACGCCTCAGCTCCGCCGTGTGATGTTGCGTCAGACTCCATGCTCGCTCTGAGCTGCAACATGGTGTATCGGTTGTTCAGGAGCGAAAAAACATCCTTAAACGTGTTGTGCGCTGCGAAAACGCGCTCACTCAATTCCTCCACCGTTGGGGGGTCTTTTTCATCTTGACACCAGTCCAAGGTCACCTCGGAAAACGCAATCGCATCGTGCATGTACGAAAGCGCAGGGGCAAGCACCAACTGCGCGTAATGCATGGACGAGTTGGTGCGTTTGGAGAGGGCGTCGTAGGTCTTGTCGTTGTACAGGTCGTACTTCTGCGGCATATCGGTCTCCATTGTCGCAGGTCTCACAGGGAACGGATTCCCTTCAACGTGTGGGACATACGGAGTTTTTTCAATGCCTCCAACTCCGCGTCTCCGCTCTGAGCGGAACCACCAGCCTGCGAAACGGCTTTCGTTGCCGCCTACTCCGCGACTTCAACTCTCGCTGCGAGAGTCTCCATCTGCTTCATCATGAGCTTCATCATTGCGCCTTGTTGCTCCAACAGGACTTCCATCCCGGACTTCGCCGCCGGTTGTTCAGCCGCGCCAGCTTTGTTCTCCGACGCGCCTTGCTCACCGTCTTGACTCCTTGTCGTAAGTCGTCAAGGGTTTAAACTTCCACAGTAACGTTAAAATGAGGGGTAAAAATTAGCAGTGTGCCGCACTAAGAATTTCTCCGCGAGGAAAATTTCTTGTGAAGTTCTTTTGCGAAGGCAAAAGAACAGAGCTGCGGATTCCCACCGGCAGAACTCCTAAATACTGTCGTGTGTAAAGCCTTTAGATCTAACTTAGCTGCTGATTTGATCTAATGGCTCAGGAAACTCTGATCGATCTACCGGCACAGAAACCTCTAAAATTCCGCAGGCTCCAATTTAACCATAACGACGATGGTCTGGTTATGCTGCGAGTTTTCACGGGGAACAACCTTCGACGGAGTCTGCTCTGCCCACACCATCTCTACAATACGCCTGCCAGCTGATGACCTGCGTGCACAATGACAACACACCATCTCTACAATACGCTTGCCAGCTGATGACCTGCGTGCACAATAACAACACGCAATCTCTACAATACGCCTGCCAGCTGATGACCTGCGTGTGCTGACAACACACCATCTCTACAATCGCCGCCAGCTGATGACCTGCGCACAATAACAACACCAATCTCTACAATACGCCTGCCAACTGATGACCTGCGTGCACAATAACAACACGCAATCTCTACAATACGTCTGCCAGCTGATGACCTGCGTGCACAATGGCAACACACCATCTCTACAATACGCCTGCCAGCTGATGACCTGCGTGCACAATGGCAACACACCATCTCTACAATACGCACGCCGGTTGGCGATCCAGACGACCACATCATCATGGCTTCGTGGATATCTAGAGATCGGCGATGCTAGTATACAGGTGTGATGCGGGCTAGGATCACGGCGCAGCACTGGCCGGGGCTGCGTGGTCAAGGCGGGTGGCCGGGGCGTGAGCATACGCGACACGTGCCGACGAAGAGTCCATGGCAGGCACCGAGCTGGCGCCGGTGAGGGACAAGCCCAGCGCCTCGGTCATGGCGGCCATTGTGGAGGCCGTTCCCATGGACATGCATGTTCCGGGAGACCTGCACCTCACAGTTCCTCTCAGCACTGGTGCGGTCATATCTGACCTGGGCGCTCGTGCAGTCATATCAGAATGGATCTGTGCGGCTTCGAGATGCAGCACTTTGTCCATATATTCCACGACACTGGGGACGATATGAATGCCACATAAGACATCCTGACCCAAATACGCTGCAGCTCAAATTTGATTGGACATAGTTGCACGGCAAATTCTATGCCGCGCCAACCACTGCTTCAACAAATCTGGCACGGACAAGTGTCACTGGCACACACCGGTTTAGCCCATCTTCGATGTCGCTGAGGTCGTTGTCTGTTATGGCTCCAGCTCTGGCACTCATCGGGAACGTAGTCCCCATCAATTGAATCGCATTCAGCCTTACAGGTCGAAGGCCCTTGTGATGAGCATGCAAGGAAGCGTTGGGGCTCGGAACAATTGTCAGATGCAACATCGACTTTTTCGATATCATACAGAAGCACCTCTTCAGGAGTTCATACAGAAGCTCTTCCGGGTGATTTTGCACTAGAGCCTACTGCGTCTCCAAATGGGTTCGCTACCTGAACTCATCGATCGCCTTCCACATGTCGGTGCCACTCCCCAACGCTTGCCCCCGGCATCGCCCTGTGGCATGCACCGCATATTTCGAGTCTCATTTCATGTAATCTACCCCCAAGTAGCAGCTTCAACACCGGGAAGACCGACGGGAGCTTGGACCACTCACAAACGGGGTGGCGCTAGGTCAATAAACATGAATGCGCACGCGAGGGCGAGGCTCCATTCTGCGTCGGGGATTTGCAAGCAGACGAGAAGGGGATCATCAGCCAGGCGCCTGCCAAGATGTCTTGAGATGTCAGCAAATGCGTTCCCGCAAATCCAGAGGAATCAACCATACGGTAATCCATGCATTGATATTTCAGCTTGTTTTATATCCCTAACAGACCCGTCTGACCTTTTCAACATGAATGTCAAGACTCTGGCCGCTATGCATGTTCCCCGGCAGCTGCTCGCCAGCACAGATATATGCCCTTGGAGGTGGAGCTTCTTACATGCACGAAGTCATGCACCAGGGGGCCGCGCCGTACCAGAAGTCGCGGCCCCCTGGGCCGCGCCGTACCTGAGAGCATGGGTCCCGCAGGCACGAAGATTGCAGGGAAGTCGGCGCTGAGGGCTCCCATCAACAGGCCTGGCGTTGTCTTGTCACACCCACCCATAAGGACCACCCCATCCACCGGCTGACTCCGCAGCTGCTCCTCCACCTGGCAAGAACATACAGCATCCCCGAGGCGCAACCTCCCGTCTGAAAGATGCGGGTGCAGCAAGGCGGTCAACACATCGTGGAACAAGCCGTTACCCCGCGAAAAGATGTCGACACGTGCCAGACCTGTGGCACACCAAGAGATCATGAAAGGCGATTTATCTCATGGGAATCCCGAAGCGACGTGAAGGTGCTCTCCACGACGCGGAGCGCCATCGCTTGACGCGCAGAGTCCCAGCCGCAGCCCTGGTGCCCATCTTACAGCAGCCACGTACCGACGTCTAACACGTCCAGGGTGAACGAAACGGCAGTTCCTCGTCTGAGCATTGGGTGACTAGGCATACAAGTTTCGAGGTGCAGCGACCCTAAACCCTAAACCCGTGTGGGGAGACAGTAGGTGGTGCACCTGCATGGCTAGCATGTTGCGGTAAATCATAGGTGTTGGCTTCATGTACGTCTCGCTCAACGCCATTGCGGGCAGCTCTACCGGGAAACCTCCAGCCAGCCAGACGCCACGCTTGACCTCCTCCACACGGGTCTTCATGTGGCCATGGCAGGGCAGCAAGTCGCTCCACGTTGTGACGATCGCGATGAAAGGTTTCTTCTTGAAGTCGTCGCGCGCGTATCCCATCTGCTTCGCGCGCGACCGGTGGCGCAGTCCGTTCAGCTCGTCTGCTTCGTCGAACCTGACAACAGTCGTCCGCCGTACACGAGTCAAAACTAAAGTATCGATCGTGGCTCAAACGCGTAAGGAAAATCACTGCCCTCTTGTGTTCACATGCCAAGCAGCCGACATCGTACGGTGGGCTTGTGCAAGCGCCAAGCAGCTGACTTCGCAAGATGGACTTGTGCGCGTGCCACGCAGCCGACATCGCAAGGTGAGCTTGTGCACAAACCATCCAGCCGATAAGGTAAGGAGGGAAATTGTATGTGACCATGCAGCCGGCATCCTAAGGCGGGCTAAGCTGACATCGTGAGGTCGGCTTGTGCGTGCCATGCAGCCGACATCGCGCGGTGGGCTCGCGGCTCGTGCACGCGCCAATCGGCCGGTATCGTAAGGGGGCTGCGCGCAGGTGAAAAGGAGAGCCAACGTTGCCAGGTCGTTTTGCGTATGTGGAAAGGACACAACTTCTGTTGTCTGGCTTGCGGACGCGACATGCAGCCAGGATTGCTGGGCAGGCGTTGATCATCCTTACGCTTGAGGGCGGGCACAACGAAATGCACGTCAAAGCACGCCCGAAAGAAGAATTGCGTTATGAGAAACGAGACAAAGCAGAACCCATAGACTTGAAGGCGTCCTTTGAGCACAGCCGCGAGCCTTCGTTGGGACTGGTCGACTGCTAGAGTGGATTCAGCGCCGAAAACTTTTGAAATCTTTCTCGGAGTCTGAAAATTGGCGTATCTTTCCTTCGCTCATCGACGCCAAGACTAAGCGCACGTCTGGCCATAACAGATTGCACGACACAACAGCGCGGCCACACACCGCCACGTGGCATACCATTTGGCGCTTCGTAAGGTTGCCCGCCTTAATCGCTTTTCCGGTGGTTCGGGAGGAGTTGCTCTGGTTGTGTGCTGCTCTTCTGAATCTCCATCTTTCGTCTCCTCCTCGAAGCGCAGCTCCATCCCACTTTCTTGTTTATCCCACCTCGCGTTCTGTCGAAGTAGCCGTAGCCGGGCTGCTGCAAGGAGATGCAGTTGGAGCAGCAACGCTACTGGGCTGACTAATAATGACGCGGTTCTAGATTCGTCCGCCTTCTAAAAATACGGTTTCCAGCCTGGTACGGAATTGATACACTCAACACTGCAAACACTGCACAGATCCCTTTCTTACGTTTTAGGAATCAGAAATTATTTGAAGTCTCAAGTTCATCTGTATAGTGAGAAACTTATGAACTCAAAACTGGCATGCGCATCCGATGGGCGATCTGTATCTTAATCGACTCTGGAACCCGAGTCTCCGGACCGAAACAGCGCGAATATTACTTAGGGTTTGTAACGCAGATTGAGCTGATGCTGATGGGCGTCCGGTACTCTCGTCCCCAGAGTTTAGGCGAGCCGCGATTCGCGCGGCTACCCGCGATTCGATTCGAGGGGTGCGTTACTTGATGATTGTGGAGCTCGTCTAAACTCTTGGTCTTTCTCGTCACGAGCCAGAATTTAGACGATATGTGTCTACAATACCTTTTTCTTAAGGACCTCGGCAGCTCAACAACGTATTTCGCTCCCGACTGGCTCATGATGCCGATACATTTATGGTCTGAGAGTTGAATATTTTGTTCATAATAGCAGTACCATTTGTTTTCCGCGGCGAGTTCTCAGCTTCTCACTGCAACCTCAAGGACGTCAGCTTAAGCGCGTAGACTTCTCGAAGATTGCGATACTTAATTCACATGAACGTCATCTTCGCTAGTTCGTTGCATGAGCTATGGAGCTCGAATGTGGGCAAATTAAACTGTTTCGGAAAGGTATTGCACTGCTCTTTTGGTTTCCGTGTCCTATGTTGGACCTAGGGCGGATGTTTGTTTGTTATTCACGTGTGAACATCGAGCTGGCGCAGGACCCGCTGCTTCCTAGGGCATCTTTGACATTTCATAACATGAGCCACAAATTTCGGAACCGAGCAAATCGAAAAGTTTTCGGTAGCTAAGAGTGCCCCCTTTCAGGTTAACTTGCGTATGTAGGCCCATACGCGGATGTTGTTAGCTATTCTAACCACAGTTTGTGACTGACTTGTGCATTGCAGATTATCCATCTTAGATATTTCTTCGAGGGAGCTATAGAGCTCGGAACCGAGCAAATGAAACTGTTTTGGAAAGGTATTGCACTCCTATTTTAGGTCCCGTGGCATATTTGAGGGTTTTTGAGCCCTAGGGCGGATGTTTGTTTGTTATTCACGTGTGGACATTGAGTTGTCATGTGCATTGCACAAAATAGGGTTTCGAAGCTCCTTCCTCAATCGGAGCTATGCAACTCGGATGAGGAGCAGGCGGTGAAGTTTTAAAAAGGAACTTCACTTCTCTTCACTTTCTTTGGCCTAAGTGGGCCTTGGGGGCGATGGTAAAGTGTTATTTTGATGGGTAGCGCAAAGAAGGTGAGGTCATGCGTGCACCTTTTAGATAGGGTTTTCAGACCCCACCCGTGGGTCACTATATGATATCATAAAACGGAGCACATAGCTATGTAGAGCCGGGTGTTAGGAAAGGGGGGCACTTTTCAAAAGTGAATTTGCCTTTCGTATGCTCCTATGGCGCTTCGACTTCTGCGGGTGCTCTTGCACGTGCTCCTGCGGGTGCTTCTGCGGGTGCCTCTCGGCGGGTGCTTCGGTTGAATAGGCTTAAATGGTAGTGATGCAAAAATTGCACTATATTTGTGCGACGATTATACACATTTATGAAAATAATGCCTCAAAGAATGGTTACGATAGGAACAAAAGCGGAATCATACCCCGCTACTAGCAGGGAAAATAATTAGATGCATAAAGAAAGTAGGGTGGCTCATGCCGAATTCCGTATTGGTAGCATACCGTATGGTTTATTGTACAATTCAGTCAGGTATGTGTCTGCAGTGTCTTCCTTTGTGGTACTGCCGACAGCATTGTACTGTAATGGTAACGACGAATGCGTGTTACTTTACTTGATTTTATCTGTGTGGTAGCATTTGAACAAGTAGTCAGTCGTTGTATGGTATGGTACGATAAGAGATAATTACCGTAGCTCCTTGTGGAGTGATACTAATGGTGCCATATGACCTTCTTGCGCCCTACAAACAACAATCTTTATAAATCGAATTAAATATTTATTGGTCTTGAGACCTCGCGAAAAAAAAATGATTCGATTAATTGTTTGAGCGAAACACCGCAATAAACAATAATTAACAAACATTAAATATATATTTGTTTCCACCCCAAAAATAAACTTTTCGGCCAAGTTGATTGTTGTGATTACGACAATTAAAATCAATAAGCACGGACACGGTCTCAAAATGTGTGGCATTTGCTCGACGCCAAGTGGACTTGTTTTGACAGAGGCACAAGAGAAACGTGGCAGTGGTAGGAAGAGACCTCAACGCTCATCGCATTCATCACTAGAGTCTGCCCAGAGGAAGAGGCGTTAATGGAAGATGCTATGTATTCGGTACCGATATATTTGGAATGTAAGCTTGCACTATATCGCGAATAGCATATCATATTGATAGCGGTAAAGCACCCATAGAGAAAGACGGGGCCACTCTCATATTGACGGCTAATAGCGACATGCCATTGAGTACGTTCCATGCGCATGTGGCACGTTGTAATGAACTAGGGGCTAAATGTTCATGGGATTCGCCGCGTCTTTCACAATAAATAAGCTTGAAATTAAAAAGTTATGACATTTTACTTTATTTTGGAAATGCAGATAAACTGTTTTGTTGGCCAACTGGTGATGTTGACACTGGTATCTCTTGTATGGGGAGTTCTAGGCACCTCATGGACATGCGTCAAGCAGCTAACCTGCTTATAATAACCCCACTGCCACCATACAAATTTTGGGGGATTCGAAGGACCCCCCTTACTTCCAGTCTCCGGACGCCCATCAGCTCAATCTGCGTTACAAACCCTAAGTAATATTCGCGCTATTTCGGTCCGGAGACTCGGGTTCCAGAGTAGGCGTCCGGAGACGAGCTCCACAATCATCAAATAACGCAGCCCTCGATTCGAATCGCGGGTAGCCGCGCGAATCGCGGCTCGTCTAAACTCTGGGGACGAGAGTACATCTGTATCCGATCAGCATCGATCATGGGGAATATAATCAATAATGAATATAAATTATAAATCATATCATAATGATAATGGAATATCCAATATGGAATTGAGGATGAGACTTGATCAGTCGAGCGATCAGACACGATATCACTTTCGTTTGTGATCTAGTCGTATAGTCAATGTCCTACAGTATCGAGTATGTCCTTTATCATTTCTAGTCCTATCGCTAGTGACGAGTCCACAAGACACCCGGGCAGTCTAGAGTCTTATTTCTATCACATGTCTATCGCCTATCGTAAGTGTGGCTATAGGTCATTCGATTGTGAGCTAAAAGCTAGGGCGAGCTAGTCACAATATCTCGTCAATGCCTAATGCGCAACACCGACCTAATGCGCAACACCGACCTAATGCGCAACACTTCGTATAAAACGGCCATATATATGAAATATTTTGCGAATCACGTAAGGGGAAAGTTTCCATCGATCTTGGCGGCTCGAGGCGATGGAAATACATATCCGGTACATCTTGAATAGGATCGTCTCGGAATGCAATATACAAGGGGCGGGGGGCATGAAACCAACTATACGTTTAGGAGATAAAATTTTAGATTATTCATCAAACATTCGATTTATATCAAAATCGTCTGACGTAGTCGTACCTGGCTCATCGCGTAGATACACATAGACTGTTCATAAAGCCCTAGATTCCAAACGCGAATCGTTATATATGCCCGTTTTAACTGTAAAAACACGCACATCTGTCCGTTCAAGGCCTGAAAAAACATTCGATCGAATTGATACAGTGAAAAAAAACATTACAGTTACATATTTGTTAGCAGTGAATATGTGTACTTTACGAGATATAATGTTATTCTTACCTTACATTATCGTATATCACTGCAATCGTCTCGCCAAGGAGGTCCACGTGAGCACACGTATGAATAAATAATTAGTAAGCATTCGCTAGATATAGCCGTTTTATCTATTGATTTGAAGTGTTGCACATTAGGTCACCCCTAAGAATAGCAACATCTCACCCACTCCTACTTCTCATGCCACATCGCCGATAGTAACGATATTGAGGCCAATCTGGCTTGAAATCCTGACCTTTGGACTCATGTAGGTGGGATTTGACACCATATATGCCCTTATACTCCAAATATATCGACAATTATTATCATTTTATCTATAAGTGTTGATGATTAGGTGGCAACGAGATACATATCGGCCAACAGGTCACCGTAGAGGTTTCTATCGGCGTGGGACCCACCACGCTTCCACCGTTGCGTTCATGCGTTGCTCACTGGGACCTGATATTAGCCTGTAACACTAATTGCTTACAGATCATTGCCTGACAGTCGATCTCAATCTCCTTCTTGTTCTAGTACCGGTAGATGACACGATCCATTGGGACGTTTAGCGCCCCTCCCTTGCGTAGTTTTCTCGTGATGCGTTTTCTTTGTCGTCCTCCATGATGTAACGAGCCCTTCGGGGTGCGCTATGATAGTGGGAGTAGCCCCTTGTGTTATAACTTGCCTGCGCGCTGCAGAGTTATCGTACACCACTCTACCTGAGGACACGGTCTCGCTATATTCGGCGTAAATGTTATCATCATTATTTCATCATTGCCGTGCTTCGCTTGTGCTTTTGTCTCGTTTGATAGAAGACTCTCTCTCTCTCTCGCAGTTTATCATTATCTTACACTCTGATACCTTATGTCGTATCATATTTAACTTCCAGGTTTACTCGATATATTCCGTATGCAGTTTGTCACTAGCGATACCAGCGGTTCCGCCAGTTACACGATTCGCGGTACCTCCGGCAACGTGTGATGCACCCAACAAAGGTGGTGGTGGTGAGGTCGCGACACCCCCGTTGTCTTAAGCCTGCGGGCCTTTTTGGTTGATTTACATGCGTCGGAGTATTAAATGGCTCTGAGGCAGGCGGACTCGAACCCTAGACCTCATGCTCTCAAGGGCATTTGCTATCCCATTGAGCCATTGATGCTTCAGCTCGATCCTCCGCCTCTGGTAGGAAGTAGTTCCTACTTATCAGTTGACGATAATTACATCGCAATTCGCGGCAACTTCGCGATGACATCCCAACATCTGATGACCGATTGCGACCATTGATAACATCATCCCCCCCCCCTCGTTTCATCGAGTGCCATATCGTCACTTCAGGATTCGTGTCTCGATCCGTACCAAAGTTCGACCGCGGATGTAACGACGTGGCAACTCAGCACTTCTCGGGATGCCGCCCAATCGCACCAAAGCTGCCCAACAATTGTCACGAGATGCCGCCCGAGAATCCACGCCATCAGCTCATGGTCACATTACCCATAATTCAGTTACATCCTAAGCGACGCTTCGAACCTTACGAGAATGCGGTACCAATCTTAGACCCTACAAATAGTATCGGAATTGTTTTTACTGTATATGTGTGTAAGAAGTGACTATGCCATGCGAGAAGACTCGAAGCCTCATGCCATCATCCCAGTGGATGTGAGAAGCATTCTGAAATAGGGTGCGGCCGTGAGGTGATACCACTGACGTCGGCACACATTTCTCAAACCAATCGTGTGGTTTAGCTGGGAGGTCATCCAGCTTTGCACTGCAGGTTTGCGCTCAAGCCCAGGCAAGGGAAAGGTAAAGGGAAATCCCAGCTGCAGTCAAGTCCCCGCAAGGTCAAGTGCTTCCAACAAAGATCAAGGGGAGACACGCATACACGCGTGCATACATGCGCACATAAGGTATCATACTATGCTAGCATTTCTCACCACCACCCTATGATAAACAGGTTTACATGTAACTAACTATAAGTCACGAGTGAACTACAGTATTTACGGCATATTGACTATGCTCATACACTTCTGATCACACGTGTCCCTTCTTTGACCAAATTGTCAACCAACTCACCGCTGGTATTGCGTAGCTCCTGCGAGTGTTGCTGGAAGCGGGCGAGGATGCACACTGCCGTCCGACCCTTGTGATCACCTCCACTCGTGGATACTGGAACTTTTGAACATGCGATGTTTGCGGGCCAGCTCGTGCATGGTCGCATAGAAGGCATCCCCCCCCTGCATGCTCCCATGCCCCAAAGTCTGAGCGCTCGTCCTTGCGCTGCAGAGCGCTCTCACCGGCGCTCTCACTGCGCTCCAGCGGCAAGGGAAGCACGGGGAAGATGAAGTGGCAGGCGGTCACCACGGGGGGGCGCTGGTAGGTGAAAATCTGCCAGATGCGATCCATCACTCTTCGTCGCCTCTCCCTCTCCTCCTCAGGCATGCTGCGCGCTCCCTCCACCCGCACCCACAGCTTCCTCAGGCGCTCCGGCTGACTCCTTCTAGCATGCCACTTGCTCGAACAGTTCCTCTGGCGGCCATGGCCATGCTTCAATCGCATCCACCACCCGCTACAGAAGGAAGGGTGATTTTTCACCATCGATAAAACTCAGAATTTCAGGACTTGGAGATGCGGCACCCCCCACATTGATTTGGGGGTTCTTTGGGCAGGCTGCACAGCACCTCCTCATCAATTCGACTATATTATCCACGTCCTTCTCGCGGATCTTCAGCGCAAATTCAGAGTAATCGATCTGCGCTCCACCACCGAACAACCGCTGTGAGTAGTCAACACAATTGTGTGATTGTCCACGATGACGCCGGCTTCCCAGGTGCAGTGGGATGCGGCCGCAAGGCGCAGAGCTACGCACATCCGGCTAGAAAGGGCATTAGGCCCCGCGCACCCCGCTAATTGGGAGGTAGGCTGCGCCCGCCTGGCTTCACGGGGCGCGGCCTCCGCCCATCCCGCTGTAAGGATAGGGCCGGCAGAGAAACGGCTAACATCGATGTAGCACAACGGGCGGCAGTCCAAGGGGGAGGTGGCGGCTGCACCCCACTCTCGAAGGGAAACTCAATATCATCCGCAATGAGCACCGGAATGCAGCGCGTCATCACCGCCTGAGCACCCACCATCTCCCTTATCACCGCCTGAGCACCCATCATCTCCCTTATCACAGCATGAGCACCCACCATCTCCCCCCAGGTCATCACCGCATGAGCACCCACCATAATCTGCACACACTGCGTCACCGTTGCTTGGTACTTTGCGACAGCCCACCCGGTCACCATGCGACCATGTCAGCACGGTTTACACAACTGCCATGTAAGCACAGACGGACATCTACGGAAGCGCCGAAGGCACGAGGTGGAGGGTTGCTTCGTGGTTTGACAGGTGTGTCCAAGAATACGCAGGAAGGTGCACGTTCATTTCACTTACCTTTCATTGCTACTCTCCTGTGCATCGCACACCTACATGTGAGTGTCGCAGAATGCGCGGCGAAATGACACCATGCTGGATTGCGGCCACCGGAAAATCACTCTATCTCTCTTGGGGCAGCACTTAGTCCCTCTAGCAACAGGCAGGGTGGGGGGGGCGTGCCTGGTAGAAGCGCAGGGTCCACGGAGTCCACCCTAGAGGGTTTAAACAGAACACCGACTCTGCCATTTCCTGCCGATAGCACTGAATCGTCCACACCACACATCATACTGTCACTGCCGATCCCTGCTGTCAGGAAGGAGGTCTGCCACGAGGCTTAACAGGCCCCAAGCACGAATCAGGACACACGGCTCTTGCAATATAGGCTGTCGAGTCAGGACACACGGCTCTTGCAATATAGGCTGTCGACTCAGGACACAAGGCTCTTGCAATATAGGCTGTCGAGTCAGGACACAAGGCGACACCTGGCGGTCACACTCTTTCTTCTTCGTATTGTAAATGATATCAGTCTGATTCACGAACAATCCCTGCAAGCACCCCCCCTCCCCCCGAGCCCCATCCCGTTGTTCCCACCACCTTCCGGTGAAACCAGCCGCGCCTGTTCCATCGGAGTCTGTTGCTCCCATATCTTCCAGGCATTGCCCCGCGTCCCATGGCCTGCGGCGTTGAGGGGGGGCAGAGACGTGCGCCCGAGCGACGTGGCGCATTGATGATGAGCGGCCACGGGGCGCACATCAGAGCGACGTGGCGCATTGATGATGAGCGGCCACGGGGCGCACATCAGAGCGACGTGGCGCATTGATGATGAGCGGCCACGGGGCGCACATCAGAGCGACGTGGCGCATTGATGATGAGCGGCCACGGGGCGCACATCAGAGCGACGTGGCGCATTGATGACGAGCGGCCACGGGGCGCACATCAGAGCGACGTGGCGCATTGATGATGAGCGGCCACGGGGCGCACATCAGAGCGACGTGGCGCATTTATGATGAGCGGCCACGGGGCGCACATCAGAGCGACGTGGCGCATTGATGATGAGCGGCCACGGGGCGCACATCAGAGCGACGTGGCGCATTTATGATGAGCGGCCACGGGGCGCACATCACAGCGACGCGGCGCATTTATGATGAGCAGCCACGGGGCGCACATCAGAGCGACGCGGCGCATTTATGATGAGCGGCCACGGGGCGCACATCAGAGCGACGTGGCGCATTGATGACGAGCGGCCACGGGGCGCACATCGGAGCGACGTGGCGAATTGATGATGAGCGGCCACGGGGCGCACATCAGAGCGACGTGGCGAATTGATGATGAGCGGCCACGGGGCGCACATCAGAACGACTTGGCGAATTGATGATGAGCGGCCACGGGGCGCACATCAGAGCGACGTGGCGCATTGATGACGAGCGGCCACGGGGCGCACATCGGAGCGACGTGGCGAATTGATGATGAGCGGCCACGGGGCGCACATCAGAGCGACGTGGCGAATTGATGATGAGCGGCCACGGGGCGCACATCAGAACGACTTGGCGAATTGATGATGAGCGGCCACGGGGCGCACATCAGAGCGATGTGACACATCACAGGAAAGTGGCGCAGCACTTGACGACGTTCAGGTGGAAGAGAGGGAGCACCTAGATCAAGGCATGGCGCGGGGCAGGGGTGCGCAGTGGCGAGGTTACGTGCAGGCGAGGTCGACTAGATCAAGGCATGGTGCGGGGCAGGGGTGCATGGTGGTGGTGTTACGTGCAAGCGAGGCCGCAGGCCGCGACTATATGCGTTCCCTTCACGATGGAAGATGGTGCCCCGGAAATATGCCAAAAACCTGCACCACTCGCCCACCGTGAGCACCCTATCATTCTGACGGCCTAAAAGAAGCCCGGCATCTGCCGCCCCACAGAGCCTTTTAAGCCACCCCACTGTCGTTCTATGGATCAGATCAACATCTGCGCCAACCTTCCATCCGACGTCCGCAGTTCTCTCCTTCCGTGGATCAAGCTGCAGCATCAGCTATCACATCAGACGACGGCTCAGTTGCGTGTGGTGAGAGCATTTCCCCTTTGCTGGCGGTTGGAGCCACGTGGCAAGAGGATTCTCCTCTCCCTTGGCGGGGCTTCCATGCCACGTGGCAAGTGGAAGCTGCTCCCGCTTCGAGAGTAGGCAGGCTCACCCGCCAGGAAGCTGCTCCCGCTTTGCGAGCAGGCTTGTGCACCAGGCAGGAGGGTGGCTCACAACCTCCTGGCAGGGTTGAGGCATGGCAATTGGGTCCTGCTAGTGCAGAGCCACCTGATGATCCAACGGTCGCATCTGTCAGAACGCATCTGTACAAAACCGCAGCAGAGAGGGTGCAAATCTCTAAGGAGCAGGACACACTTGCGTTCCGGCGGGTTGTCCACGAGCTGCTGCCTGCTGGCTGGGTGGGTGAACCGCTCATCTGCTTCCAGGCCTGCATGGTGCCCCCCCTTGCCGCCGCCTCCCGGAGCCCCTCGCCATGCATCAAAGAGCTGACCTTGCGGCGCCACCTGTCAAAGAGCTGCCTTGGCGGCGCCACTTGTCAAAGAGCTGCCTTGGCGGCGCCCCCTGTCAAAGAGCTGCCTTGGCGGCGCCACGTGTCAAAGAGCTGCCTTGGCGGCGCCACCTGTCAAAGGGACGATGTTTTGGCCAGCTGCTTGGCATAGGCGCAATCTGTGACCGGGCTGACAGGAGCAGGGTGCGGCCCAAGGCGTGCCATCGGGGTAAGAGCCCGGGGGACCTGGGATGACGATGTCCTTCCAGGTGTCATAGTAGAAGGCCTTGCGGTCGCCCTCCGGGGTAAGGTACACGGAGTTCTTTATGTGAATCTGCCAGTCACTGAAGATGGTTGGACCTCGAGCCTAAATTCAGACATCCCCCACCCTCTGCCCACCCCTTGAGCCCGAACCCCCGCCCACAACTGGGCCGATGACTGGAGGAAGGGAAAGAATGCTATGCACTTGCTGCCGCTTGTGTCATCAACCGCATAGATGCTGGTGACATGATTGCTGATCCTCCAAGCCATCACCAGCCGCCAGAAGCACGGCCTTGCGGCTCAAGTCGGGGCGCTCACCCCCGGGAACACAAAGATGTGGTCGCGGCCGAGGGTGCGGTTCCAGAAGGGGTACTGGCCGCGCACAATGGCGAGGGCTTCCATGTAGAAGTCGTTCGTGAGCTCGTACGATCGCACCCGCGGCTCACGGCGCAGCATCTCGTACTGCCACAGGAAGCACTCACCGTAGATTGGCACGAAGAACATGGTCGCCTCTTCCGGCGTACGCACCCGCAGCTCACTCACCTGGTCCCCCTGTCAACCCCCAGCACCCCTCATCCCCCGAGAAGCCACCCATCATGCTCCCAACATCCCAGGACCCCCCTCCTGAAATTCTCCCACCTCGACACCATTCCCCAACATTCCCCAACATCCCCCAGTTCCTAGGTTCTGGGTCTGTGCCACCCTGCTGCCACCCGCTCTCAGCCGCACTCCGCAGCCACACTGTGCTCAGCAGGCGTCTCCCGCCTGACACAGCAAGCCAGGTTGGGAGGGAGCCCCCCCATCGTGCGCAAGCCTGCGGGCGCTGCAGACATCCGAGCTGCAGTGGAGCTCCGAAGCAGGGGGAGCGGCAGTGGCTCGGGCAGGAGTGTACCATGAGGGCCTCGTGGAAGAACACCTCGGTGCCGTACTGGTCCGTAGCACAACGCTGGTGGCACAACCCACAAGTCCCAAACCTTTTATGCGGTTGCCCTGACCAAGTGTCCCCTCGGAGCTGCTGCCTCACCCTCGCTGCCATCCAGGGTGAGAACAGCCAATAGGGGGAGGACGCACTCCGTGGGAAGGCATGAGATCAGCCAATAGGGGGAGGGCGCACTCCGTGGGAAGGCATGAGATCAGCCAATAGGAGGAGGGCGCACTCCGTGGGAAGGCATGATAACAGCCAATAGGGGGAGGGCGCACTCCGTGGGAAGGCATGAGATCAGCCAATAGGGGGAGGGCGCACTCCGTGGGAAGGCATGCGAACAGCCAATAGGAGGAGGGCGCACTCCGTGGGAAGGCATGAGATCAGCCAATAGGGGGAGGGCGCACTCCGTGGGAAGGCATGATAACAGCCAATAGGGGGAGGGCGCACTCCGTGGGAAGGCATGAGATCAGCCAATAGGGGGAGGGCGCACTCCGTGGGAAGGCATGCGAACAGCCAATAGGAGGAGGGCGCACTCCGTGGGAAGGCATGCGAACAGCCAATAGGAGGAGGGCGCACTCCGTGGGAAGGCATGAGATCAGCCAATAGGGGGAGGGCGCACTCCGTGGGAAGGCATGATAACAGCCAATAGGGGGAGGGCGCACTCCGTGGGAAGGCATGAGATCAGCCAATAGGGGGAGGGCGCACTCCGTGGGAAGGCATGCGAACAGCCAATAGGAGGAGGGCGCACCTCCCATTGGCTGCCCACGAGTGCGCCCCCTATTGGCTGATCGCACCCGTGGGAAGGCATGAGAACAGCCAATAGGGGAGGGCGCACTCCGTGAAGGCATGATAACAGCCAATAGGGGGAGGGCGTACCTGTGGGAAGGCATGAGATCAGCCAATAGGGAGGGCGCTCCGTGGGAAGGCATGCTAACAGCCAATAGGGGAGGGCGCACTCCGTGGGAAGGCATGCAGACTCAATAGGGGGAGGGCGTACTCGTGGGAAGGCATGCGTAATGTTTCGGTCAGGGGGAGAAGCACCCGTGGGAAGGGGCATGAGAACAGCCAATAGGGGGAGGGCGCACTCCGTGGGAAGGCATGAGATCAGCCAATAGGGGAGGGCGCACTCCGTGGGAAGGCATGAGAACAGCCAATAGGGGGAGGGCGCACTCCAGGGGAAGGCATGAGCGAAGCGGCAGCACATCATATGAATCACGGCGTGCGCGTCCTGACGTGGCGGTGATTGTGATTAAATGCTGACATGGCGGCGACCACCGGCCTACGAATCCACGACGGATGAACCCTGAACTGGTGGTGAGCCATGGTGTGCGCGGCACTTCTGCCCAGCCAAACACGGCTCGCGCGTCAATGGCAGCCAGCGAATCACGGTGCCTGAGCCACGAACCGCAATGCACCTTGTATTTTTTTGACATGTCGCGGTTGAATCTTGATGGAAGCTCATAAACATAGATGCGAGGCAGCGGCAGATCGACCGCCTGCACCCGACCCGGCGCCGCCCTGGCGTTAGTGAGCTTGGCAACCAGCGGCTCGCCTGCCGTTGCTTTACTCACCACTTCAACTGGTGGTATGTCCGCCCACTACAAGGCCGCAAAAGCACCGAGACAGCGGGGGCTGGCGGAGAGCGCCGCACTACAAGGGCACAAGCGCATCGAGACAGCGGGGCTGGCGGAGAGCGTCGCACTACAAGGCCGCAAGAGCACCGAGACAGCGGGGCTGGCGGAGAGCGCCGCACTACAAGGCCGCAAAAGCACCGAGACAGCGGGGCTGGCGGAGAGCGCCGCACTACAAGGCCGCAAGAGCACCGAGACAGCGGGGGCTGGCGGAGAGCGCCGCACTACAAGGGCACAAGCGCACCGAGACAGCGGGGGCTGGCGGAGAGCGCCGCACTACAAGGGCACAAGAGCAACGAGACAGCGGGGCTGGCGGAGAGCGCCGCACTACAGCGGGCAAGAGCACCGAGATAGCGTGGGCTGGCGGAGAGCGCCGCACCACAAGGCCGTTAGAAAGCACCGAGACAGCGGGGCTGGCGGAGAGCCGCACTACAAGGCCGCAAAAGCACCGAGACAGCGGGGGCTGGCGGAGAGCGCCGCACTACAAGGGCACAAGCGCATCGAGACAGCGGGGCTGGCGGAGAGCGTCGCACTACAAGGCCGCAAGAGCACCGAGACAGCGGGGCTGGCGGAGAGCGCCGCACTACAAGGCCGCAAAAGCACCGAGACAGCGGGGCTGGCGGAGAGCGCCGCACTACAAGGGCGCAAGGGCACCGAGACAGCGGGGCTGGTGGAGAGCGCCGCACCAGCGGGACGCGCGAGCACCGCGGATTGCTGTGGTCATAGGTCGTACACGTTGAGTTGGACAGCGCTCTGTTAGCATATAACAGGGCGGCCTGTGCCCGCCAGCCACCGAGACAGTTTGTCCCGCCTTAGTTCTCCCTTCCCACATCCCACACACAACAAGTACAGCGAGGCACGTAGACTTAGCCTAGAGGTCGCCCCAGAGGAATGACAAACACTCAGCAGCAGGGCCGGGTAGTGACATATTGCCAACAAAGAGTGAACACTTACACCCTCTGCGTCTCGTAGCAACAAAGAGTGAACACTTACACCCTCTGCGTCTCGTAGCAACAAAGAGTGAACACTTACACCCTCTGCGTCTCGTAGCAACAAAGAGTGAACACTTACACCCTCTGCGTCTCGTAGCAACAAAGAGTGAACACTTACACCCTCTGCGTCTTGTAGCAACAAAGAGTGAACACTTACACTCCTCTTATGCCTTGTAGCAACAAAGAGTTGAACACTTACACCCTCTGCTGCCTTTGTAGCAACAAAGAGTGAACACTTACACCTCTCTGCGTCTGTAGCAACAAAGAGTGAACACTTACACCCTCTTGCGTCTCAGCAACAAAGAGTGAACACTTACACCCTCTGCGTCTTGTAGCAACAAAGAGTGAACACTACACCCTCTGCGTCTGTAGCAACAAAGAGTGAACACTTACACCCTCTGCGTCTCGTAGCAACAAAGAGTGAACACTTACACCCACTGCATCTCGTAGCGATAAAGAGTGAACACCGGCAACCTCTGTGTCAGGCAGCAGACCAGTTCTGGGAATCGCGATGCAACAAAAGAGCAGGCAGTCTTGGGATGAAGGAACCAAAGCGCCGTCTGCACACCTTCCGCTGTGCTGGCGCCGAGTCCTCACTCTCTTCCGACTCCTCCTCGTCCGTGTCGTTGGAGGCAACCGCCTGTTTTCCTCCTCTTCCCCCATGTCTGCCCCCGTTAGAATACCATCGACGAGCCAGTCTACGTGCATCTTCAAAGCGCCGCCAGGCTGCAGCGTGCGAAATCCCAAGAAGACAGGCACGAACTGTTATGCAGCTTAGGGTTTGTGTGTGCTGGAGCATATAGCCGAAAGGTTTTGCACACGCGTGTGTGCACCACAAGCAGGGTTCGTACTTTCATGCGTCTTGCGAAGGCAGTGGCCCGGGTGTCACCACAGATCCTCAGGCCGGCGCGCTCCTCAGTGGCGAACGGCCAGGCCGGCGCGCTTCTCAGTGGCGAACGGCCAGGCCGGCGCGCGACGATCGGGCGAAGCCGACGGGGAGTAGCACACAATTTCATAAGAAACAAGGGCCGGCGTATTTTCCAGGGAAGGGAAGGGTGGCCAAAGAGATAAAGGACAGAAGGTGCCCCAAGGCAGAGCACTGGGAGCACGGCACAGCAACGCGCGGCCGCGCACCTTCATGAGGCGCGCGCGCTCTTCCGTAAGCTCAAGCCTCTCCGCCTCTGCCACGTGGAGTGCGGCGTCGATGGCCTGCGCGCGTTTAGGGAGCGCACTCAGCGAAGTGTGAGCCGTGCAACTCTTTCGCATCCTATATCACATGCAAGCTGCAGCCGTATATGCGGCAACATATCTCGCCTGATGGTGCTCCGAAACATGGCTGGAGGTTGCCCCAGGTCCTTTCCTGGAGTGAGCCGCGGGCTCAGCAGCTTGCAAGATCTCAGCGAGTTGAGATAGATAAGGCGGCTCACGGAAAGGTGCCACGCAGCGGGGAGGCCCTCTGTGAATGTCCGAGAAGCGGCGTAGGCTTTCGGACTGTGTCGCGGCTCTCAAGTGCTTCTCACTGCGTGAAAATATTTACTTCTCTTCCAGCAGAACTCAAATGGCTGCAGAGAGATAGGCTTTATCTTTGTCAATGTGCGCAGGCCAGAGGGTATCATCATATACTACTCGAAAAGTTTCGTGCATCGTGAACGGCGGGGCCAGTGCGTTATCATCATTGCAAACGCGTTGCCGCGTGGGGGCTATCTACCATTATCTTTGTACATAATTGCCGTGTGCATGACGAGGGAACCCCATACATAATCGTCACAGACAAGCGCCGCGTGGAGGGCGGAAGAACCCGAACGGATACCAGCTAAGGTAGAATTGAAAAGATGTTTGCCAAATACCCGCTAGCGGGCGTCAGACATGCCACGGTCGGATGTGAATCCCTGGCAAGGGCCAACTTCAAAGATTTTCGATCCTTTGAAAAGAACAGTTTGCCTACAAGCTTGGACCATATTGCGGGCGCTTCGTACGCAGATAACTGACAGCGGCCCCGATATGTTATATTTGATACGAGCAGTTGATATGAGCAAAGTTTCGCAAGGGGCGGAAAGCGTCATTCACAAGACAAACGTGCTACACCTTGAGCCGCTGAAGCATCGGCACGTCGTCAAATCCGTCTGTATGATGTTCATGCTCGTGCCCCGTGATTACCTAAGAAGCGCGCCGCTTCAGTCCGTTTTCTCTTTTCGATTTGACTGACCGCAACCAGAAACAAAGATTTCTCCAAGATATCTAAAAGCTGAGGGTTCAAATGGATCAGATTACAGATAATACGTTTAAAAAACTCGAGAGTGAAAAAATACCAGAGCATCATGTTCCATCCCCTCGTCATAGTCTAACTTCCCTGCAGAAGCAGGAAAGACCATCACTTTGTTAGCTTTGGCAGGTCTGCTTCTGAACGGATCGTGAACAGACTTTCGGTGGACCTTCGAGATCGCTGGGGCAGCATTTCCTTTCACAACACAATTCACAAGATGGCATATTACCCTCACCTTGACGTGTAGCATACGCCCCTATCAAAAGAAAACATATCGCGAGGCAAAGAATTCCAATAAGCGTCTCTGATGGAAGTGTTTCTATGCGATCAGATATGAGACTCGACACTCTCTTCCGACGTTTCATCGCGTTCACTTAAGGCAGAAGCAAGGCGTGAAAATACGGCGCTAACCGATGCAACTTAACGGTTGAATACTACAGCTTGTGATACTTATATTAAACGTTCTAAAGTAAATGACGAACTGAAGGTGTGCATTTGGGAGCTCTCGTAATTGAGTTTCACTTTCACTTTGACATAACGAGCCATTCGGATTCGGGATTGCTGCATGTACTCGACAGCACAAAACAGGGTAGTACAGTACTCTATAGTCTATACTCCCCTTGGAATTAGCAATTACGCCCCTTCGCTTGTTCCATCCGATCGACAGTCTCTGAGTCTCGACTCTCGAGTGTGTCGACAGCCGAGCGACAGTTTGGAGTTCGACGTAGTTCGACATTATTCGACGCCAGCGCCAGCGCCATCACGATCACCAGTTGAGCTCGACACCCAATCGACAGACAGACAGAAAATTATGAATTCATGCTCAACTTTCGTTTGAGGGCCAAACGAAAGCGAAAGCTGATGAGCTGAAAGGGGGGGAAATAAGCGACAACGAGGTGGGGCTCTAATGGAGCTTGGAACTCACGTTTTCCAACTTTAACAGACCCTAGAGAAGAGGTCAAGTGTTGGAAAACGGAAATTCTGGTTAGCACAATAGCTCGTCTGAAAGAGTGAGAAAACTTGCTACACGTCTCACACTGAACGACCGATCCCATCAGGGCGGTTCCGCACGACGATGTCTTAATGCTCGTTTGTTACAGCGTTAATAGCGGCACCCTGCCTTGCTGCATGAGGGTCTCGCCTTGTTTCTCTGACGTATATCCGGCTATTGGCCAAATTTGCATTCAATTAGGAGCGACTATAATCAAAGGCTGTCTTACATTGTTCATTCCTTAAGTATTCAGATAAACTACGAGGAAAGCGCTACCTCACAATGGCTACACAAAGACTTTATAGCGAAATCCCATCACTGACTGTGCGTAAGCCACAGTTGAAGTTGATCATCTTTACTGCCGAGTAAGACATAGTCGACGCTCTCCTCTCTAACTTTGAAACACGAACAGGGCTATCTCGACGATATGTAGTGCGTAGAAAGCCGGTGGTCCCAGCGCCCAGCCCAGCGTACGCCCAGCCTGTTGTAGGTTATCTACGATGGAGTTCGAGCTGGTATCCAACGACGAGTGGGATGCGCTTGAGTCTGCCTTGGCAGCGGCTGAAAGCAAGAGCTCTTTTCGGAAATCCCGCAGTGGTAAGCATGCTTTACGAGGCTTTGCAGGGCCTGAAAGGGAGTAAAGCCATCGCAAACCGACTTTTCAAAAATCTACGAATAGCTGCTTTATGATCCGAGTGCAGAAGGACTTTTCCCCTCTAACGGCGATCTCACTCAGCTGAGCCTCTGCTGTTTTCAGATGTGCAGAACATCCCTTCAGGCTCCTTGTCGAACTGCAACGGTGAGCGAGACCGGGATGGATACCGCGGCAATAGGACAGATGATACGACCAACTTCTCGAGGTATTGACAGTATCCCTTACTGCTATCGTCGCATCTTTCTCGACGAAGACTGAGCCGTGCTCCCCGCCCCTGCAGCTTCTCGAGGCCCCCCGAGCGGGACCCCAGTTGCCCTACAAGATATTCTCACCACAACGGCGTCCCTCATCAACAACAGCCGCCGCGCCACAACTCTTTCCAGCCCACTGCATCTCGCGGCAGAGAACAGCGGCCTACCTGTCAACCACAACATCGAAGCTCATCTGAGCCCCACCGCACAGCTGCACACCACCCGTTCCGGCGTCCCGGCGAGAACCAGCCTTCGGAGAGTGCCACGGCGACTGACTCTGGCCACCGCACGGCTGCACACAACCCCTTCCGGCGTCCCGGCGAGAACCAGCCTTCGGAGAGTACCACGGCGACTGACTCTGGCCACTGTGCAAGGGAAGACCGGCAACTATGGCAGAGCTTCGACGAGGGCCCATTTTACGGGGATCAGGGGCGTCGCTCCCAGGGCGCTGAAGTGCCCGCAACTTCATCTCAGCGGTCCCCGGGGATGCCAAACGCACACCACTTCCACTTAGGTAGCCTATTGGCACCCATGCCGGGGCGCTCTGCAGTAGCCACGTTAGCGACTGCACTAGTACCGGTGGCACAACTGCCATCCGCCCGCCTTTGGCAGAACCAAAGAGCGCTCGTCAAAGAGCTGTAATGGCGGCGAGCCCAGGGGATCGGCTCGCCTAAGATCGCTAGTCAATGAGATGTAATGGCGGTGAGCCCAAGGGTTCAGCTCGCCTAAGATCGCTAGTCAAAGAGCTGTAATGGCGGTGAGCCCAGGGGTTCAGCTCGCCTAAGATCGCTAGTCAAAGAGCTGTAATGGCGGTGAGCCCAGGGGATCGGCTCGCCTAGGATCGAGCCAAACTAAGACACGGAAGGGTTGCACTCAGGCGGGCCTCGGCCACCCTTCGGTGTTAACCAGAAGCCCCCTGATAAGGTTGCAGCCCAGCCACCTTTGCAGCACTTCCTTGTGCCCCATCGCACCTGCACCGGCTTCAAAAGAACTTCACAAAACATGCTTAAGTAATAGGTCATAGGGCAGACCAACTTCGAGATTCGCACATCCTGGCCATGCAGCACCCGGTGCGGTGGTTTCCGGGTGGTCACAACTGCTCGGACATCCGCACACGCTGGCGTTGCAACAAACACTGAGGGGGCAGCACAAGCACGGCCGGGCGCTTGAAGTATTGTGAAATATTGTGAAATATTGTGAAATATTGTGATATATTGTGAGGGTGCATGCAAACTGTGGTCCGCAGGTGGTGGAAAAAATAGATGTGAAGCTTCTGCTTACGAAAACGGGTCGCATCGCAGTGCGTCAATGCCCATCCCTGGCACAATACATAATCTGTACTCGGCGTATGTAGTCGGCCTGTGGCGTAGCTCATGCTATCTCTGTTGCTCGCCTCTACTCTTTCATTCGCTCATGCGATGGTTTGACATCCTCAGCCATGGTGGGTCTGTGTCCACTGGTGGAGGGAACTTTTAACACTTCCTTCACTTAGCTTTTTGAGATGTATACATTAGTGAGCCACGCCTTGTCACCATGAGAGCCATTGATCCAAGGTTAGTGAGCCACGCCTTGTCACCATGAG
>LGRX02035736.1:0-40769 GCA_001247695.2 Cymbomonas tetramitiformis
CGGGCAGTGGCGCATATCATACTCTATGGGGGCGTGGTCACAGGGGACGCACGTTAAGACTCAAAACTTCCTCTTTTTCCTCTTCCGTCCACACTCGGATGACCTCCGCCTCCTGCAAACTCCGTGGCAACGATAACCCCTCGCAATCACGGAGGTGCCGCTAGAGATGTCGCGGCTCTGGTAGCAAGAATCCCTCCGAACCTTCTGCGTGTGGGCCTGGGCAACATCTAGCCTGCACCCAGGCCCGAACTTTATGATACTTGAATGACTGTTGTGGTGATCTCCCGTCAAGGGATCCCGACTGAGAGGCCACCTGCATAAATGGTTCAGGTCTGTGGGGCTTTGTCACTCGTCTCTGACTTGGAACGGAGGTTATCCCTGGGGGTCTCCAACACGGCATCAGCGAGGCTACTGCAGGCCACGTGCGCTTTAGCACCTCAAGATCCTCAACTGTTGGCGCTGGAGATCACCGGCTCACCAGCTCAACAAGGAGGCAACTGGACGGCACCGGCTCGAAGAGTGGACTTATTATACGTACAAAGCGTATGCACCGGTAATAGCACAACAGCGAGTGTTCTGCAGAGCTTAGAATTCTCCGAGCTTCTCCGGTAGAGCATCCAAGACTTCAATAAATTGCGTTGTGACACAGCTTAACAACCAGTATCATTTCAACAGTCTCATAGATGCACGGCGTGGGGGCACGTTTCACACGGATTCCCACGCGGAGTGCGCAGCGATCATCGCTTTTCACTGGTTGACTAACGTGCCAAAGATTCGTAAATAGGGCTAGCCTGTGTCATACCTCGAAGTCACACGGCCAACGGAGCATATTGCGCAGCTCGTCCTTATTGATAAGCAGCCTGCCCGAACCCCGCATGTCGGTCACTGTGTGTCCAGTGACATCTTCGACATAACAGTTGACATGGCAGGGCTCGACACCAGGAAAGCCGAATACACAACACAAACAACAGCGTTAGAGACTTACATGGAGTACCAGGCCATAGATAGCCACCAGAGAGTGAAAAACACCCAGGAATTGTTATCGTAGTCGCCAAAAATGAAGTAGTCCCCATAGAAACAGGTACTGTCGATGCTCTCGAACTGGCAGTCGTGGTAATAGTCAACCAGGACAACAATATATATCGCCATCCACAACAAAGAGGCGGCACACACCAACGAGTACGCTAGTGATCCGAGCGGCACATTCCTGCGTCCGCAAATACCGGCCCATCCGCGCATTTTACCACAACATATTCGTTCCCAAGTTTTCTCAAGAGGGAAGAAGTTGAGTGATGGAACTGCATGAGCGTCCGGCTTCTCAACGTCATGAAATTTGACTCAAGATCCAACGAGCACGGTGTGGCATGAGGTCTACTCCAAGCACTGAATTCACCCGAAAGTTTCCTTACGCACGGCGCTTTCAGTTTTCGTACCGGTACGGCTGCAATTTCAGCTCGTTTCCTACCGCCGCGGCGGTGCCATACTTCGACTCTGAGTCCTGTATAGCACAACATCGGACACTTTTCAGCGTAAATATGAAAAGAGCTATCCACACGCACTACTCAAAATCAGGAAAAAGATCCTACAGACCACACACGCATCCCTGCAGCGGCTCAGCGAAACCGTTGAAATCTCAGTTGTGATGATCTTCACTGCATGCGGGGAAGATTGCTAATCTAACTGCTGTAAAGTGTTTTCACGCGATGCATGCTTCATCGAGATTCAATTAAAGTGTACTCAAAGACCTTCGCAAAAAACCGCATGTACAACTTATTTATCGAACAACAGGTGGACGGCACCATTGCAGGTCTCTCAAAGCAAGTTGATATTGGAAGGATACTTGCAGCTGGATATCATATCATGACTGCTTTGCCAAAGAGAATGAGTTCGGCTACTTACATCGCGAGAGTATCCCTTACTGATGGGATTGGGTTCAAAAGCTGCGCCAACAAGGAACCGTTTTGCAACCAGAAAAGATCCGATTGCCAGCAATAAAACAGCCCAAAACGCATATAAGGCAAGCATAACTGCATTATCTGCATGTTGCCCGACGTCGCCTATCAGGACATCGCAATCTGGGTCTGTATTGCAAGTCGCAGGCCCGTCCGGATACGAAGGCATGCCTGATGCCTGGAACGGTGGGCGAAATGCTGTTAAAAAGCAGTTTTAAAGGTTGAAAGAGTCGGAGAGTCGCAAACCGATTGAAACCTGCTCAAAGAAAGCTAACGGATACTTAATACATTGGCACGCTACATAAATTTTAGATGGCGTTAGATGTCGCTACGTCTAGACGGAAAACAAAATCTATCGGCGTGTTTATGTTTGTTCATGTGTGTCACGATGGACATCATGCGAATGATACAGATTTACAGTCCTGAGAGTCTTTTGGACTTGACAGATTTATAATTATCTGCACTCAAAAACGCTTGTTCACGGTCGGATGTCCGATGTCATGTGAGACCGCAGCGATCGTTTCTGGCGTGGGGCTCTCCATCTCGGTCTGACGTGAGACGGTTTTGGGTAAAACTAGGGTAAAACTGTTTCTGTCTCACGTCAGACGAGAGCCGTAGCCGTAGCCGGGTGGCTCCGAACTCCGAACCTCCGATGACCAAATTCATTTCCATCCGATCTCGGATCTGGCGCGGCGCGGGCACGGGCATACAGTTCCGATTGACGGTCATCTCGACTCCCGAGGTATCAGAATATCACTCGACTGCAAAATGGTGCAATCGTCTCGCCAAGCGAAGGAGGTCCACGTGATCACACTAATCGATAATTGCTAAAAATTAACTAAATATAGCCGTTTTATATATTGATTCGAGTTGTTACACATTAGGTCAAACCTAATAATAGGAAGATGCTCACCCACCTCTATTTGGCTACGCCGAAAATAACGATTTTGAGGTCAATCTGGCCTGAAATCCTGACCCTTGGACTCATGTAGGTGGGATAATTGGGCAGGGACGAGATAGCCGATATATACATATATACAATCGAATTTGAATGTTGAATGTACATCCCTCATCGGAGAATTCGGAGTGCATGTGCGCGGGGCTGACGCCAGCATATAAATATGTCGGTATCTCATCGTATAAATGCAATATTGCGCATATAAATCGATAATGCAGGGAATCCATTCAATTTAAATATGGTATAAATATCATTATCGATTTATATGCGTAACGTTGCCCCTCCTTTTATATCATTGCACGTTTGCACGTTTCGGTTTGTAGCCTTTTTTACCCCGTTCGGTTTGTTAGGTGTTGATGTTGTGTCACCACTTACACTTTCCAACCTATCCGTGGACACGTAAATCCGGGGGGGCAAACATTAGGGCTCTAGGATGCATACTTATATAAACGTATATAAAGCTGGGTTTATATTAAATAAATTGAGTTTTATATGCCATTTTGTTGCCAATGTGAATGTATTTCATTTGCATATAAATGACACACAATACAGGTGGCAAACACCAGCACCAGCACCATCACCATCCAACATCGCCTTTTCCGGTCGCTTTCTGTCCGTCGGGTGTGTGCACTCGAGTGCAGAATTGCAAGTCTCGCGTCGCTTCAAGAAACAGTTTTCTTAGCGGGACGACCGTGAATCAAATGATAAGATTTCATGACTGTCAATTCGCCTAGACAAGGCATATGGGTTTGGCACCACAACTACGGAGCGTCCACCTTCAGGGTCCCTAGTACTTCGGACGCTTCGTTTCTGGGTTGTTGCGCCCTCGTGCTTTTTGCGTTTCGTGGAGTGAGGAGAAAACACTGGAGGCCATGCGCCTTGCGTCATAAAGTCTAACGTGCCGCGAATCAACACTGTGAAATCAGAGAAGAAATAATCTATGCGAATGTCAGAATGTAGTCGAAGGGACCTTCCGGACACTTGCGCGAAATATCCACGTGTGCTCAGTATCGTATTTTTTTCGTTGTTATCAGTCTGTTATATCTGGAACTCCAACCAAGCGGATTATGCACTCGCAAGGAGGGAAACGTTACAAGCAAGGGATAAATCGTCCCCACAACATAGTTCACTTCTGGCTTACGTTTTGCGAGGGTGGACAGTACGTGACCATGCAACTACATCACACGTTGACTTGCCAATACGTACGCCACTCGGGACTACTTCCTCCGACATTTTTCGAATACCGTTAAGGTTTTCTTCTGATGGCTTTGATTCTGTAGAGAGCTATACAGGTGCAACCAGCCCTTCACGCGCGCATTCTTGCAAGCCCGCCGCTTCCAATTTTGTGTCGTAGTATTCTGTAAACCCCTACGGTCCGACCTTTCGCTGCACACTGTGGTGAGCCCAACCGTGTGCGCGATCTTGTGTGGTGACTGTTCTTGCACCACATTGAATACCATGGTTCGATGAGCGAGGAGCGAAATGCACTTAAACTGAAAACGCGAGTTATAGTGAGCTGATGACTCTTTTCACCGGGTGTGGCTTCCAGGAACCTCCTCGCGAGTCCCGGGCCGGCTTCCAGACGAGTGGTTAAATAGAAGCGTTCCCGATACTACAGGTCGGCAACTCACGAAAGACCAAGGTCGACTATGTTGAGATCCTTCTTGCATCGTGTGCGGAATTGGCCGAACGACATAGTGTGGGGTGCTCGCATCGGAGCCATCGCCGACTGAGCGATGCTTGGTCTGTTGGTGAAAACTTGGGAGGTTAACGGTTATTGATTTCTCTCGGAATCCTGCCGTACTGGCCTGCAGGCCTCCACCTTTTGTATGCGCGCGATCTCCAGATTAGTGCCGTCGACCTCTTGGTATTCGTTCACATTCCCAAGGTACGCCTCCGGTGACGCTCTCAATATTCGCCGGGGAGGAGATGTCGACGGTCGATACCCCTGATAGCGTTTAGTGCGCCTAGAGCTTCACCCTGAAGGAATAAATCGGAGGGTCAAGTTGCCAAAGATTTGAGTGGTCAGTAAACTTGTACTAATGTTGACGTTGAAGATGCGGTCCACTAAAAGCCGGCACCTAGGAACGCGTGGGAAGCAACTATCACCCACTGCACTTGGAGACGTCCAGGCAAGTTTTGTTTGCCCATAAAATGAGATAGGAGGCTTTGATTGACGATACACGGAAGATCAAGACTCTATTGATGTCACGGTCCTCGAACACAATATGGGGATACCAATACTGTGTTGCGATGCTGGATTCTTCCGAGAACCTGACAGCCTGTAGCAGTTGCGATGGGCCGGTGGTGATAGAAGGTTGTTGTGCGACAGTGTGCTGGGAGCCAGTTCATGGCCGCGGCGATGGTGCGCTACAGAAAAGATCCGGTAATTCGTTGGTTTCCTCCCGGAACCAAACAATATCCGTCTTATAAGGTAGCAGCCTCTACATACCTGGCCTAATCTCTAATAGCCAAGCTGGAGGTTCAGATACTTTTGTAGCATTGAGAAATCAAACAAGAAGCCCTCAGCAACTGTTTGGCCGACGTCTTGAAGGGCAGGCAGTAACGACTCATCTCAGCAGCCCTACTTAGTTAGTCTGATAGCTTAAAACACCACCACATCCATCACACGAGTCTGTTGAAACACGGGTCGGTGTACGTTGCGCGCCCGACTCTCACACGGGAGCCTAGCGATAGGACGGCGGGGGTAGCTGGGTCGTCCCCTGTTGAAAACTGGGCAATTAGCGCACGGGGAGATAGCCAATGAAGGACATCAGCCAAGCATCTTACACATTCGCGAGTGGGTGGGGAGTGTTGGGGGCCCCGGACAGGCCAGTGGGTGCCATCCGCAATCGACCATGCACTGCAGCTTCTCCGAGTTGCACACCTGCATTCAAGCTGGCAGCAGGAGAACGCTTGTGCTGTTCCCCCGCCTCCTGATCCCAGACACGTTTCTCCTTCATTTCAGCCAATCATTTTACAGTGATGCTTATTCGATCAAAACTTGTGCAATCGCAGAATAACCGTAGCGTGTCCCTATAAATTTTGTCAAAAGTTGTTAGATCCCCAGTTTCAGTTTCGGATTATTGGTTCGTGTTCAAATTTTTGGATTCCTGTTTCAGCTTGGCAGTGGCCAGTAGTATGTGATGTGACACACTCTACTAGCATAGCAGAGAGCCTTCGGCTTGGTGCTCCATGTACGTCTGAAATTCACAACTTTTCTGGCATCTCTCTTCATCATATTCATCAAAATGACATAACTTATCTGGTTTCTCGATACCACATTGTATATGGCATCAGGAGGACTGCCTATGCGTTTGCCATCTTGCTATGCTATGGTATATAACGTATGGTATATGGGTGAGAGCTGAAGGAACCTGGTGGATAACGAAGGACAAACTTGCATATATGAAACGAGTGAGCTGGGGTGAGCAATATGATTTGTGTGGCGATGATAAAGGAGGGTGGTGATTTCTGTGGGGCACGAAGGGCTTGTGCAAGGCAGATGATGGAGGGTGGTGATTTCTGTGGGGCACGAAGGGCTTGTGCAAGGCGAGATGAGGGAGGGCGGTGATTCCTGTGGGGCACGAAGGGCTTGTGCAAAGATGAGGGAGGTGGTGATTTCTGTGGGGCACGAAGGGCTTGTGCAAGGCAGAGGAGGGAGGGTGGTGATTCTCTGTGGGGCACGAAGGGCTTGTGCAAGGCAGATGAGGGAGGGTGGTGATTTCTGTGGGGCACGAAGGGCTTGTGCAAGGCAGATGAGGGAGGGTGGACGAGCGCTTTACGTGGCAATGATGAGGGATCCCGTGGAGCGAACCATCAGCGAGTTCTTCTGGGGGCGGAAAAACTGGTTCGGTCCCTGCGATGAGCTTTGACCCAAGATGCAGATTTCAAAATGCCAATTGCAATACATAGACCCCAATCGCCACTTCAACCAAACCACATCGAAGGGCGGACGTCAGCTCACAGCGGAGCCGAGTTGTAACCGACTGCGCAATGAAATCGGTTTCGGTTTGACAGGTGTCCTCAACTGCCAAGTGACTCCAAAGAGTACCCCTGGCCTAATGAGCTATGCCGGCTCGCAAACCGAGCACGGAACCTCAGCAAGCCTAAGGATAACAGTTTTACGAACCAGGCAAGCTTGCGTTGACGTAGAAACGCCCAAACACACACACACACACACTCAATGGGAATCCCCGGCGTGGGTACATAGTGCAGTCTCCTGTGGCTACGGGGTGCCAAAGGAGTCGCAAGGATAAGCATACACACACACGCTCAATGGGAAAGTGAACGCATCGCCTGTCATTCCTTCACTACTCATTTTTTATGTCGAGAGCACAGGCATCGGCATTCACGCATTTTTGCAGCCGGCTGGGATGTGATGAATTCAAGCGCTATCCATTCCGCCATCTGCGGCATGCTGCAGAGCTTTACAGCTGCGAGGGAATCCACGGTCCGAATTCAACAGTTCTAGAAGCTCAGAATGCTTATGGTCCGATGCTAGTGAGCGATGACAGGATGACTCCGGTCAAGCCAGCATCCACACAAATTGTGGCACAGATGTTTTGTGCCAGCGAGTAACGGCTGGGTGACTTCAGTGAGGCCTCTTGCACACCCGACCGAGCACCCAAGTTTGTCCCAAAAGTGGCCTCATCGATCCTGCAAGCTGTCAGTGCCAATGTTGGAACCCCGCGGGACTTAGGGCGCCTGTGGCTAGTACCAGCAGTGGTGGTTGTTAATGTCGGTCAGCCAGAAGACAGTGCGTGAACTGGAGTGATTGCGTGAGCCCCTGCTAGCAGCTGTCTCTCGTGCTGATTCCCTTTGGTATGATTTGGCCGCCATCACCAAACCCATTATCACATACAGACACGTGGCGTTGAGTACACCCTTGGATGAACGGTGACATGCATGCCATGGTGGACGGAGGTGTGAATCAGGACATTCTGGACTGGCTGGAGTCCCCCTTTAATCTAGGTCATAACCGTCAGGTGCGCGCATCGATGACGCCTTATATTAATTTCCTCCTGCTGCTGGGCTGCCACGAACTCAGTGGTATGCTTACAACAGCATTGTACGCGTCACACCCTGGTGGGCCTGAAGTGGCTTTTGAAAGGCCTTTGTGTCCCCTAATCCCTGCACAGGCAATTGCCTGGAAGCCAATGGTGGGCGCACTCTATATGTAGTTTAAAGAGCACCTACATTATAATGGTGCGTAGTGCCGCAATGACTGCGGGCTGTGCGCTTGCTCAGATGGCAGTCGAGGTGGTGCCGGTTGCATGCGCAGACTAAGCACGTGGCTGCTGGAGCACTGGCACCTGCCATGGTGGGTGGTGGGCAGTGCGTCAACATGCACTACACAAGATACCATGTACACCGTGATCCCTTTTGCCCTCTGTTCTCTTTCTCTGCATGACGCATGCATGGCCCCAAAAACTGCTGAAATCTCGGACGATTTGGGAGAATAAATCTACTGAACGTCTTCAACTGATCCAATTCTGCAGTTTGATAGTCGGAGCTCTTTCATCAATTTCTCAAAATAATCTGGGAGTGCAACCAAAGTAAGGGTTCCCCCCTAGATCAGCACAAGGGAGTGAGTGTAAAGGGCGGGTGGGAGTTGATTGGACGTGACTTGGCACGACAGAGATTGTGGGAGCAGCGGTATATAAACGACCGTGACTTCTCCGAGACCAGGAGTTTCGCCGGAGATCAGGGATCATCGAACATCGAGAGCCTCATCAATGAAGACCACGGCCTAACAGACGCACGCCTCTCTCCAAAATCGACACCCGAACTGACCCCAGCTCAGTGGTGCTCCAAAGTCACCTATGTGCCATCTCGAATTGCTGATTCTAGGAAAATGCGAAAAGCATCGTGAGCGCGTGGCGTGAGGGCAACCTGCTCGTGGGATGTTGTGTCAAAATGGGTGAACAAGACGGATTTTCCAGGGCACAAGATTTTGTGAGTGTTCGTCTGTTTCCAGTTGAGCAGTTTACGAGGTGCAGGCTTTTATGAAGGACTTCTTCTCTCAGTCGGGCAGTTCGGGTTTGCAGTCTGCTTGGCAGATCATGCAGCAGCACTTCCTGTTCGTTGGTGTTCAAAGTGACTTCTATCGGTCTGTCCGTTGCTTGAGGTACCCAACCCTGCAGAATGCGAACCCCTGGCCCTCCATCCCGCCTTGGCAAATGTCCATTGCCCAGCTACCATGTTGCTTTGCTCTTCCCTCTGCAAATTTCCATTGTTTTCTTCGCATGCTGGGATTGGTGTGCGGCGTTGATCTAGACATCTCCGCATTAAGTACACCAGAAATGCAACGTATCGTCTTTCCGCCAATAAATGCCAGTTACCATCTCGGTCATGTATATACCTTGCCTGCACCTTGCCTGCGCTCCCTTCGTTACTCGCTCATCGCTGTGATCACTGTTCTGCACACACCACACACAGGTTTCTGTCTACAAATGGATATGGAATTCTTACAATGATGTATTTATGTGAGGAATCCGGCAGGAGATTGTTAGGAATCAGCGATCACATGTGGAGTTTCCTCTTCAGCAGCAACAAGCGGCCCGGAGCGGATACGCACCGCAGCAACGCTCCACGAGGTTGGTACTTTTCATAATTTGTTGCAACACCCACTATATTCTCGGATTATTCAGAGCTTGTAAATGTGATTTGCGTGCTCCCTATTTTTGCGACATCCATGATAATGATTGCTTCGTCCAATGGTGTGTGAAGGATGCTGACCATGGCCAAGTGTGTAATGACTACGACTGTGCGTGTTGCAGGGAGAATTCCTACTCATGTGCGGAAAAGTATTGCCCAGTACAACAAATTAGATGTAAGCTTATACCTGAAGGTAACTAAGAAGTTCAATCGAGAATGTCCCTTCTAAGGGCGCTTTCATATATGGCCTACATCTATATGAGGCTAGTGTTGTCCTGAATAACATGTGGGAATACCATGGATTCTGGGCAGACATCCGTTGCAGTCAGTCGAGGGAGACACTTCGCTGCTGGTCAGCCTCGAAAATGTATTGATCGATTGCGTGTTGCTGCCGGTGCATTTGCATCGCCATGATTGAACTGCAGTAGAATCTACCGACCTATGCTGCAGATATACAACGAGTTGATATGACGATTTTTTTTGAAAATTGCATTGATAGACTTTCACATTGACGGGTGATTTGCATGTGCCATCCAGTCAGTAATTAGTGGATGCTAAGTTTGCGTCTCCCAGCGAACATGTGGTCTGATTCTGTGGAAGCAGAAGAGGCAGTCTCAACAGGGCTGTCTACTGACAAATTATTGACATTTTTTTACTGCTGCTGTGATCAGCGCATGTGCGGACATAATATTCCCGTGAATTAACGATGGATGTCAATAGAGTGGCAGGACGTGGATGGCCGCTTCCATAAACGCCTGCAAGTAGCAAATTACAGCATTCGGAGTACAAGTACAACTACCTCATAATCACTTCCGCACAAATTTGTCTAAAATTTTGACGAGCGTTTCGTTTATTGACTATCCGACAGTAGACACCATTGATATCAGTAAAGTTTCCGACCTTCTAAATACATTCTGTACAATACCATATGCATACACGCATATAAAAACGGGTTAGGCTCCCTTCAAAGAAAACCACACAACCGCTGAAGATATATTGCTTCGCGCACCATGCATTAGGTATTGTGCGTTAACAATGTAAATCCATGTGGGCATACGAAAATACAAGTCAACATATAGTATGCAAATTAATGCATCTAGACCTACGAGCGTACCCACCAATAGACACGATGCAAATTATTGAAAGCGTATCTTGGCAATAAGCAAACATCCCCACCAATATGCACCGTATCGTACTTTAAGTTAGACCCAAGGGGAGGTCCGCGGGAGTAAATTTTGAATGGGGGTCTAGGAATTAGGGGATGTCCTTTCGAGGAAACTTCTAGTATTTCTGTAAAAGGGCGCATGCAACGGTTGGCGGCACCAAAAATTAAATATTGCAAAAGTTGTGGGTGTTTTTTTTCAAATATAATGACCGATACTAGAGCCTGAAGATGGCCGCAACCATATTATGGCGTCATCCATTAAAGATGCCATCGTCGCGCTGATAATGATTGATGGATAGCCAGCCAACTCGACTCACGCCCAACAGGGACGCATCCTGAACATCATGAACATATCACGCATATCATATAAGCATAATAAACACATACTGACATACTAAATAAATAAACACATACGGCACATACTACTGGCAGTGCAATTTCACCTCTAGCGGAAACGCGGATGTCAACCGCGTCCACGTTTCCGTTAGGCGTTTCTTCCCTCATTCGCGCGCTCGCGTTGCAAGAGAGCCTGGGCAACGAATGAGGGAAGCGTCGGTTAGCAAAAATAGCATTTCTTATGCGTTGATTTCCCTAAACAAATTGCACAGACTAAACGGTCAACCACACATCTCGTTGTGGGCTGACGCGTTCATTTGGCGGAAGCGGGTGGAATTTAAGGAATTTGAAACCCGCAATAGTTGCGCTATGGATTTTCATTCTTTGCGAAACGGGTACCCACATACTAAGTAGGAACATGTGATAATATTTCGAAGCAAAATATTACTCAGATTAGTATACAATCTTAGAGATCTTTATTTCGCTGGACAGGGGCACACTCCCGGAGAGAAAGCCTTCCGCCTTTAGATAAAATTGCATATTTAACAAATCAGACAGTAAGTATTTTCTCTAAGTATTTTCAGACGTGTTCCCAAAGTGACCAAAAACCGTTCGATCGCCAGATCGAACGGTTTTTGGTCACTGGATAGCCGAGCTTTGCCGCTACTGCTGATTGACTAAGGTAAGGTAATTCACTTCATGCCAAGACTATACTAGGCGCTGTCGATCACAAATATGCGATCTCCACTAGGCGTCGATCTTTTTGGACAGCACAATTAATTGCCATTCTGTCCGACGTGGCGCGCCGCGATGCTCGTATATATTTGTGTCGGGCGTTACATTTTAGTGCAGTCGTGGCAGCTGAGGTTCCATCCGGTAATCATCGATTGAATGTAATCCCAACGTGGCGCGTTGAGGCGTTGTGGTGCTCGCATTCAGAACATGCGACTAATTTCGATTTACGAACATCGCGTCGGCCATGCGATGTTAACATGGATACCGCCATTACATCATTTGATCATGGATGTGCGCGACAGTGATACCTTCGCTTTTTGCTTCCCGGCATGCCATGCCATAACGCGTGGGGGGCGTCGCGATAAATACGCGAATGTAGTGGCACTGACATCGTTAACGTCTGGCGACCGTGAGATCACAACATTCGACTGCGTCGCCCGTTGGGATTCGAGCTTTGCTGCTGCTGCTGATTGACTAAGGTAAGGTAAGGTACTAGGCCCGGTCGATCTTAAATTAAGATCTCCACTAGGCGCATCTGACGGTCGATGGGATTATTTATCTTGCCGACGTGGCGCACTCGAGAGATCCGAACATGAACATCGAGTCTGCCATTCCATTAATGATTTGACATTTCTCGATCCTCGCGTCTGCTATGCAATGTAAAAGCGAATCTATCTGATTTCCGAACATCGCGTCGGCCATGCGATGTTTAAATCATTTTCGCCATTACACTATCTGACCGTAGGATCATGTGCGCGACAGTGCTTTGCTTTTTGCTTCCCAGCATGCCATGCCATAACGCGTGGGTGGCGTCGCGATACATACACGCGACTGTTGTGGCATTGTCATCGTTGGCGTCTGGCGATCGTGAGATGGAACATTCGACTGTATCGCCCGTTGGGATTCGAGCTTTGCTGCTGCTGCTGCTGCTGCTGCTGCTGCTGCTGCTGCTGCTGATTGACTAAGTACTAGGCGCTGTCGATCACAAATATGCGATCTCCACTAGGCGTCGATCCTTTTGGACAGCGCGATTAATTACCATGCGATGTTAACATGGATATCGCCATTACATCATCTGACCGCAGGATCATGTGCGCGACAGTGCTTTGCTTTTTGCTTCCCAACATGCCATGCCATAACGCGTGGGTGGCGTCGCGGTACATACACGCGACTGTTGTGGCACTGTCATCGTTAGCGTCTGGCGATCGTGAGATGGAACATTCGACTGTATCGCCCGTTGGGATTCGAGCTTTGCTGCTGCTGCTGCTGCTGCTGCTGCTGCTGATTGACTAAGGTAAGGTAAGTAAGGTAATTTACTTGATGCCAAGACGATAAAGATCAGAGGTAGTAAGTAAGGTAATTTACTTGGTGCCAAGATTATAAAGGTCAGAGGTCTAGGCCCGGTCGATCTTAAATTAAGATCTCCACTAGGCGCATCTGACGGTCGATGGGATTATTTATCTTGCCGACGTGGCGCACTCGAGAGATCCGAACATGAACATCGAGTCCGCCAGTCCATTAATGATTTGACATTTCTCGAACCTCGCGTCTGCTATGCAATGTAAAAGCGAATCTATCTGATTTCCGAACATCGCGTCGGCCATGCGATGTTTAAATCATTTTCGCCATTACACTATCTCACCGTAGGATCATGATGTGCGCGACAGTGCTTTGCTTTTTGCTTCCCAGCATGCCATGCCATAACGCGTGGGTGGCGTCGTGGTACATACACGCGACTGTTGTGGCACTGTCATCGTTGGCGTCTGGCGATCGTGAGATGGAACATTCGACTGTATCGCCCGTTGGGATTCGAGCTTTGCTGCTGCTGCTGATTAAGGTAAGTAAGGTAAGGTAATTTGGTTTGGGTGAAGATTATAAAGGTCAGAGGTCTAGGCGCTGTCGATCACAAATATGCGATCTCCACTAGGCGTCGATCGTTTTGGACAACACGATTAATTACCATGCGATGTTAACATGGATATCGCCATTACATCATATGACCGCAGGATCATGTGCGCGACAGTGCTTTGCTTTTTGCTTCCCAGCATGGCATGCCATAATGCGTGGGTGGCGTCGTGGTACATACACGCGACTGTTGTGTCACTGTCATCGTTAGCGTCTGGCGATCGTGAGATGGAACATTCGACTGTATCGCCCGTTGGGATTCGAGCTTTGCTGCTGCTGCTGCTGCTGCTGATTGACCATCTCGGTTCGTTTTCCTCATACATATAGCAAATAAAGAAAAAGGCGAACGGAGATGGTCATTCAGATAACCCATATCTAAATTCATAACACGTACAGCGAACGGAGATGAAAATTCACTTCATGCCAAGACGATAGAGATCAGAGGTCTAGGCGATGTCGATCACAAATATGCGATCTCCACTAGGCGTCGCTCTATTTGGACAGCACGATTAATTACCATGCGATGTTAACATGAATATCGCCATTACATCATATGACCGCAGGATCATGTGCGCGACAGTGCTTTGCTTTTGCTTCCCAGCATGCCATGCCATAACGCGTGGGTGGCGTCGTGGTACATACACGCGACTGTTGTGGCACTGTCATCGTTGGCGTCTGGCGATCGTGAGATCGAAAATTCGACTGCGTCGCCCTTTGGGATTCGAGCTTTGCTGCTGCTGCGGCTGCTGCTGCTGTTGCTGATTGACTACTAGGCGCTGTCGATCACAAATATGCAATCTCCACTAGGCGTCGATCTTTTTGGACAGCGCGATTACTTACCATGCGATGTTAACATGGATATCGCCATTGCATCATCTGACCGCAGGATCGTGTGCGCGACAGTGCTTTGCTTTTTGCTTCCCAGCATGGCATGCCATAGCGCGTGGGTGGCGTCGTGGTACATACACGCGACTGTTGTGGCACTGCCATCGTTAGCGTCTGGCGATCGTGAGATGGAACATTCGACTGTATCGCCAGTTGGGATTCGAGCTTTGTTGCAGCTGCTGTTGCTGCTGATTAAGGTACTAGGCGTTGTCGATCACAAGTATGCGATCTCCACTAGGCGTCGATCTTTTTGGACAGCACGGTTAATTACCATGCGATGTTAACATGGATATCGCCATTACATCAAATGACCGTAGGATTATGTGCGCGACAGTGCTTCGCTTTTTGCTTCCCAGCATGCCATGCCATAACGCGTGGGTGGCGTCGCGGTACATACACGCGACTGCAGTGGCAGTGTCATCGTTAGCGTCTGGCGATCGTGAGATCGAAAATTCGACTGCGTCGCCCGTTGGGATTCGAGCTTTGCTGCTGCTGCTGATTAAGGTAAGGTAAGGTACTAGGCCCGGTCGATCTTAAAGATGAGATCTCCACTAGGCCACCCGACAATTCAATCGGTTCAATATATTGTTCATTAGCTATTGGTTGGGCGGTTGTTATGCACGGCGGTATGATTTGCAATGTGAGACATTATATGTGTTATATGGTTAGATATGATATAATTATGTCGGCGGCGTACATGTAGTATACGCTAGGTACAAATAGAGGATGGCGGAGCAAGGTTTGGATGTCCAATATGATTACCAAGGCGACATAGCTAGTTACTATAATGATACGTTACTTTCTAGTGCAAACTTTACCCTAGCGTTCGCGTGTTGGTTGCGCTTGGTGTATGGATGATGATATATCCCTTTCGTTCAGGTATTCATTAGTTATCAGTTGGGCGGTTGTTATGTATGTACGGCGATATGATTTGGGATGTGAGATATTAAATGTGTTATATAGCTAGATATGATATATGGTGGCGGCGTACATGTAATGTAAGCTAGTTGCAAATATTGAATGGCGGAGCAAGGTTTGGCTATCCAATATGATTATCGGGGACACAAATAGTTACTATGATTACTTATTTTCTAGTACGAACGTTTTCTTAGCTTTCGCACGTTGCTTACGCTTGGCAATTGTAGTGTAGATACACGTGTAGTCGAATAAGCAAACACTCTGCATACATATCTTACATACTATTTAGCATTTGCACATGCATGGCATCGAAAACAATCTGTTGAATGTGCAGAATGTAAATGCTCACGCACCGATCAATACATCAACATTGCGGCGCGCTGCGCGCAATTAGCGCTAACTGCATAATCAATACTAAGATTGCCTAATTGATGAGACATGTCTGCAACAAATCGTGAAGAATATATGGAGCGTTATACATGTTGATGTGGATAATGTTGATGTCAACAACCTCTTGGAGTGTTAGCTGAAGTCTGAGCAAGCAATATATGACCCTCGTAGCAGAGTTACTTTTCTGCTACACATGTATGGCGATGTTTGTCAGCTTGTGGCAATTGCTTAGGTGGGGGCGAACATCATGTGAAAAATAATGGAGGCTCACTATACATGAGTTGGTGGTGCACATGCCCATTTTGCATACATGTGATACACATGCTCACTCTCTTTCACACACACACACACACAATCATGGCTGAATGCTTTGATCCCCGGTGTGGGTACATAGTGCAATTGATCTTCTGCGGCTACGGTGTGCCAAAGGAGTCGGTCCAAGGAAAAGCCACACTCATGCACGCGCATAATTACATACTTGCACACGCATCCAAACACAACTCATACACACACACACACGCGCGCGCGCACGCACACTCGCGACTGCAAGCGCACGCGCACACACACATTCTTGCCACTTTAACAATCGATACGCATGTTGCATGTAGCATGCACACGTTGCCCGCTGACAAAAGCATACCCACCATCAATCCAGTGGATGTGAGAAACATGCTTGTGGGAATAGATCAGGGCATGACTATATACCGCACCCACACATCCTTGCTAGCCAAAAAAGAAAGTGTGCAGCCACGTTGGAAGCTCAGCCAGTGTTACACTGCAAGTATATTATGAAAATATCACACGTTGATGCTCGAGCGCACACCGTGAAATTCGAGAGGGAAATCAGCTACATTGAAGTCCCCATATATATATATACAACGTTGTATATATATATATGTATATATACGTATAGCTTTGATTGGCATGCGCATTAGCTCGTTCACTTTATTATGTGTGTGTATGTGTGTGCCGCACGCGCGTGCGTGTGTGCTTAGTGCGTGTGCGTGTGTGCATCAACGGGCGTATGCACTCACAACGCACTCGCTGATATTCATCAACAATTTTGAGCACAAGCCGAGACAGTGACTAAGGTGGTGCTTGAGGCGAGCACTGCATAATCTGATGTCCATTGATACCCCTTGCACATGCATAGAATTATTGTGCCCATCTTCTTGAGCTGGCATTTGTGTTTTAGGACGAACAGCAAAGGGGGGCACGTTTGTAGCATTGCGGCAGTTGGCATCTAGCACGCATGGCATACTACTATGATCATCATATTAGTACTTTAAATTTTGACAATGTGAAAATCTCATTATGACTGCATGCTGCACAAACTGTGCGCAAATAGGCTGATGTGTATAAAATGCAATCGTTAACAATTACCCTTGCGAATAAAAAATATCACATTATGCCGAGACGCAAATGATTGGCTGTGTATGCGGATTATTATATGATTGTGCATGCGTAATTGTGTATCCAGCCGGAAAACGTGCGAATAAAGCAATATTTACTGATGCAGGACGCCGGGGATCGAACCCAGACCAAGAACTTGTGCGAGTCTCGTGGACATCGTCCTCCTTCATCATCCGATAAACGCATCAACGTGCATGTGCAGGGCGTGATATATATGATGCTCTCCGTGGTGTGTAACTTAGTGCTTAGTGCTGAGTATGTGATGTGTGTGTGTGTTCGTGTGTGAGAGAGAAGCAAGAGCTACTTTGCTTCCATGATTTGGCACATATATTGATGTGCCCGTAGTGCATTCCTGTGTGAATGGTGGGTGTTGATAATGCATGCGTGTGAATATCCAACATGTAACCATCGGAATGATACCTGACTGCGGCTACATGCATACACTACTTGCTCGTTATAATTCATCATTCGACTGAGTGACATTTGCAATTCCCACTCGCGGCTGGCGCGAGCCTATGCATGGTTGGCTGCCTTCACGTGTGGCGATATTAATGGGCAAGCGCTTCTTATATCATATATACATAAAAGTGCATTTCACCGCCATGAACGTGCATCAAACCTCGCGCTACTTCGATCGGTCGCAGCATTGTAAATCGAAGCACGAATGACGTCTCATCGACCTCCGCCATCATGGCCCTGTGCCAAACACACACACACACACACACACACCTTTCTATTACAGCAACTTGCATGATAAATTGGCTGCCGCTCTTCGTACGCGCGCTACAATACCGCAAACGTGTTGGCGACGGAAATACATTATCGTTGCCACTGCGAGAGCATGCTCACAGTCAACGCACACGCGCGCGGGTACATGCCGATGCGCAGCATGCACTTATGTCGCATGCATGCATGCAGTTCTTACATACTGAATGAGGACACATGCGATCAAACATACATATGCGTTATTTCGCATCATCGTTCATCTGCGTGATCAATGCGTTCCGTCGACTGCAAGAAAGATTATCCATTCATACGCGATGGCGCTAGCGCTCACACTCTGCGATGACGCTTGCGCTGGTGATGGCGTTGGCGCTTGGGGTCGCTGCGGCGTTTTCGTTTGGCGATCGTCGGATCAGGCTGTCGGTCTTCGTCGCCCGTTGGGATTTGAGCTTTGCTGCTGCTGAATGACCATCTCCGTTCGCTTTCCTCATACATAGCAAATAAAGAAAATGGCGAACGGAGATGGTCATTCAGATAACCCATATCTAAATTCATAACACGTACAACGAACGGAGATGAAAATTTGGTTTGGGTGAAGATTATATAGGTCATAGGTTTCTAGGCGCTGTCGATCACAAATATGCAATCTCCACTAGGCGTCGATCTTTTTGGACAGCACGATTACTTACCATGCGATGTTAACATGGATATCGCCATTACATCATATGACCGCAGGATCATGTGCGCGACAGTGCTTCGCTTTTTGCTTCCCAGCATGCCATGCCATAACGCGTGGGTGGCGTCGGGGTACATACACGCGACTGTTGTGGCACTGTCATCGTTAGCGTCTGGCGACCGTGAGATGGAACATTCGACTGTATCGCCCGTTGGGATTCGAGCTTTGCTGCTGCTGCTGCTGCTGCTGCTGAATGGCCATCTCCGTTCGCTTTCCTCATACATAGCAAATAAAGAAAAAGGCGAACGGAGATGGTCATTCAGATGACCCATATCTAAATTCATAACACGTACAGCGAACGGAGATGAAAATTTGGTTTGGGTGAAGATTATAAAGGTCAGAGGTAGGTAAGGTAAGGTGATTTGGTTTGGGTGAAGATTATAAAGGTCAGAGGCAGGTAAGTAAGGTAATTTGGTTCGGCTGAAGATTATAAAGGTCAGAGGTAGGTACTAGGCGCTGTCGATCACAAATATGCGATCTCCACTAGGCGTCGATCTTTTTGGACAGCACGATTAATTACCATGCGAATGTTAACATGGATATCGCCATTACATCATCTGACCGCAGGATCATGTGCGCGACAGTGCTTCGCTTTTTGCTTCCCAGCATGCCATGCCATAACGCGTGGGTGGCGTCGTGGTACATACACGCGACTGTTGTGGCACTGCCATCGTTAGCGTCTGGCGATCGTGAGATGGAACATTCGACTGTATCGCCCGTTGGGATTCGAGCATTGCATACAAGAGCCAGATTGCAAGTTGCTTTATCAACCGGAAGAAACGACATATGGCGCTGAAGGGTGCGAAGTAAATATGAATCAATGTCGCCAAAAGATGGTTGAAGCGAACGCAATGAACGACCATCGGCGTTTAATACCTTTGAAACGACAGCCTCCCTGAATCGCGCGATAACAAATGACCTTCATTGATGAAGATCGTCACGAATGTACAAATGACGATCAGCAAGCGATGAAAACGCCACAAATAACGCATCAAGCGCGCCAGCCAAACTATGATCAGAAACATCACGAAAAGTCGCGCCAGCTTCAATACGCCGAGTGAGGCCCAAATCAGGAAGCAAAACACGCGCGTCGCCTCCACAAACATGGAAACCAGAAATCTCCGTACATTCAGTAGGAAAAGCACGTTGGCAAGCACACAACGATTCCGCGTCAAATAAAAACATCGAAGATGGATCCTCATCAAAGCAAATTTTAGAAACGACAGAACGAGCGGTAGAAAGACGGGCCGCAATCGTCGGATTATTGTGGTATGACCAACGCAAACAAACACCTTCGTCACCAAATGGACAATCGTCAAAAGAAGAAAACAGAATACGCGGGAAATTGACAAAGTCAAATAATTTACTAACATGCTCAACAATAAGCCAGGGGCGAGAATCAGAAGAATCAGGTGAAGTATAATAAAGCGACCGATCACGCAATTGTGCATCACGGGGAGCACAAATGCCAAAAACGGTGAGAAAGGAGAGAAGCACAAACCAAAAGAAGCACGAAGCCTGCATCTAAAACACACAATCGAAGAAAGCGTAAAGCGCAAGAAAGAATGTGTATATATATTTCGCCAGAAGCTAACGATGACAGTGCCACTGCAGTCGCGTACATTTACCGCGACGCCACCCACGCGTCATCGCGTGGCATGTTGGGATGTAAAAAGAAAAGCACTGTCGCACACATGATCTTACGGTCAGATGACCTAGTGGAGATCTCTTTTTTGAGGTCGACCGTGCCTAGTACATTAGATGTTCGAATACGTTGGGGGGGCTACGTATCATACGTATGCATGCGCGTATCGGGGGTTTGCCGTATCATACGTATGCATACGGCAGTGGTAAATATAGGGGTAAGTCGAGGGGACCGAGGGGGAGCGGCCAGGCGGTGCCAAACGGTGCCCAGCGGTGCCCAGCGGTCCCGTGCGGTCCACCCGATGCCGAGATGGGGATGCCCGACACTGCTGAGACCCATGCGACCGAGGGGAATGGCCTACTGAGGGGACCGGCCGGGCGCTCCCCCTCGGTCCCTAGTGGTCCCGTGTGGTCCACCCATGCCGAGATGGGGATGACGCCAGCTGAGACCCATGGGATTGAGGGGACCGAGGGGCACCATTGGGTCCAGTGCAGGCTGCAGGGTTGCCGCGTCACAATTACCGTTTGGGGCCTGGACCACACGCGGTCAATCGTCAACGTAACCTAACATACGTATGCATACGCGTATCGGGGGTCTGACGTATCATACGTATGGCGTATTGAACAAATAAGCCTTATACACGCGAGGATTGTGATTATGACATCTGACCGTCGTCGTGAGGTCGTGTCTGATGATGACTGGCATATGCCATAATCATAATCCTCGCATGTATGAGGCCGGCATTTGGCATATGCGATCGATAGGACATATTTCCGTTTCGGCACAGTCATCAGTGGGGGCGGGACACTGAGCCGAAGCGCCCCTATAAACTTTTCGAGTGCGCATCTTCACGGTCGTGCTCTCCGACTTATTGTGAGAACAGCTTTTACCACATATGCGTACTTTGTGCGCACGGAGCCACACAAATTTGCCCTCTGGCTTTTGCTTACCTTAGATAGTGTCTACGTATATATACAGTACCGAGAAATCGTGTGCCATCAATCAGTATGCGAACATGGCAATTGCGTGACAGTCGTATATACACAAATAATATTTTGTTGTTTGAATGACATATGCTGCACATGCAACTGGTCCAAAGTTGTCTTCCTGTTCGATTGGCGCATTTATGTTCGCATTAGGCGCGGTCGGCTCATAAGAAGGGTATTGCCTCTTAGATTTCGAGCGAAACACAAATAGACCCCATAAACATATCCGTCCCTCATCGTTTTCGACTATATTTTCAATGTCGGACTCGCTATTTGGTGAGATGAAGGTCGACGCCACTAAAAGGTCCTCCTCTTCAATGGCAGCTGCTAATGCGGATATCAAATCGCTCGAGGGTTTGCTGGGAGCTTGTAACACACAGAAAAAATCGAGCATCAAGAAACCCGTGACGTAAGTATATGTGTCCCCTTACTGCATACTCGTCTAACGGAAATCTCGAAATACGCATGTGCACATCTAACTAAACTGCAGTATCGGCGAGGGCTCGTGCAACCAAATGCGGCAGTGCGTCGATAAAAACACCAGTGCGTGTGTCCTATATCGCTTACCGCGCACGAATTCCACATTTTTTTTGCGCATCCTAAGCTTCGAGTAGTATGTGCATGCCATACATTGTATACGGATATACTCACAGCTTATGGAAAATACGAAAGGTGTTGAGTAATATCTACTATATGTGCAGAATAACATGTGTATTCGTACGAGAACAGTCACGCTTATATCACCAAGATTCTGACCATGCGTAAATCGATTAGCCAAATAATGTCAATGCCGTATCGAAGCGATGCGCAGTTGATTTGCGATACAACTTGATTTGTGGGGGTTTGGAGAAGTGTGATTTATTGTTTAAGGTTTCCTGACTGCTATAGGCATGCACGCGACTATGGGATGCATACGCATACCGCATCTGCGTAGCGATGCACGTCGATCTATCATGTATCGCGCATAAGTTGTCACAATATTTTGAGATATGATTGTCGTACGATGCTGTGCACGGCGTCTGGCGGTAAAATAAAGCGTTCGTGTATGTATATGCACATTCGTATATCGTATGTACATATCCGTATTATTGTGATATTTGCTGGGATGAATTATTTACCTGGTTTCTGGTATATATGTCCAACGTGCCCTTTATGCGTGACGAGATCTTCGATTCTCGTATCGCAGGGCCGATCTTTTTGGTATCGTAGCTGATGAGAGAGGGGAGCCGAATAAGTCAACGAATCCAGCGAGTTCCGGTGCGCATTATTAGTGTGGGGGGAAGTGGCATTAGCGTAGCTATATGCAGCTCAACATGCATCGGTAACGAAGTGCTTATACGCGTCAACTTATTATGGCCCTCGCGATAGACATAATCGCGGCGTTTTACTTATTAAGGACTCAAGCTGATATAATTATGTATACAGATGCCCGACGGATATAGTATGGCGTTTAGCATTATTATTATATATATTCGTCATCATCTTCAGCAGCAGTAGCAGCAACATAAGTTTGATTGTCAATAATTTGGTTTGTTATGAATATGTCAAGTGTGTGGATGAAGGAGGCGCATACATATATAATTATATATGTATCCACAGAAAGATATTGTGCAGCAATATGTGCATGTCGTGCGGCATATGTGGGTGTGGGTGTGTGGGTGTTTGAGTGTATGGGTGGGGGTGCCGTGTGTGTGTGGGTGTGTGGGTGGGTGGGTGGGTGGGTGCTGGTATTATATCATTTGAGTTCTAAGATACCCATATCGAATGAAGTGGATACTCAGTGTTCCCAGCAGTTGATTCATGCTTAAGTATGTCAATTGGTGTCAGTGTGGTATACCAGGACTTAATGTATGGCACAGATCACACGAGCAAACTGCAATCCCCTTCTGTGCACCCGCTGCATAAGTTGCTTGCTGACGTTTGCTCACATATCTCCTACGAGTGTTTGCATGACTCCCTAGGCATCTTCTTTCGTTAATCTATTAAATGCTATCAGCTGTACAGAATTCTCTGCAATATACATGCCCCATAACTCTCCAGAGATATTGACTTCATACTTACTCTATTTTCTGAGAGCTAGCATCGTTTTCGTCACGGCCCCGCAGCTTTATTTCCAAGGAAGTTGGCAGTCGCTGGTGCGTCAAGCAAAGATACAAAACGCCAGCAGTGAAGCAAACCAAAATCAGTCAGGGGCATTCACGTCTACAGTCCATACCACTGTACCCAGCCATCAACCCAGCAGTCTCCCAAACTCCAGCGCCATCCGCGTCATCCCAACCACTCATGTAAAATGCATCACGTCTGCTGCATCCTCAGGACAGTCGAGAGACGAACGAGCAAAAATGCCCGAGTGAAACAGCTAAAACCCTAACTACACAAACCATGATAGTATATCAAAGACCTGCTCGGCCTCAAAGTATCAACATAAAGACGATTACTCATCAAGCAGCCACGCCCATATTGTTGTAAGTGCACAACTGCAAAAGTAAATCACATGGCTCGCCCGGCGTGCCTCGCTTCCATCGATTCCCCTTCCCACAACTGTGATCTCAACCAGTGCAACCAGGCATATGTAATCACAGGACAAGTTGCAAGTTGGTACTTCTTCAAACTCCCACTCATCAGCACAAAGATGTTGCTTGGTTTGATTGTAAGCAATAATGCCCAACCGAGTGGTAGGAGCCAAGATTCCATAATTGTAGTGCATGTGACGCTTTATTGATTTGACTAAATCCTCGGATGCTATCTTGGGCTTAGTATACACTCCCACACATCATTGTATGAATTTCGGTGCTAAAAAGCAATATACGATTTTACACACACACACACACACACATTTCAGAGACACAGCAGCAGTGCGCCGGCAGGGCAGTCGCAGAGGGGCTCAGGTGCCCCAGTGAGGCTCAGGGAGCAGAGGGACGGTCCTATGCGTGAGCTTGGTGGTGGAGATATGGCTCGCGCAGCTCCGGGGGCATGCAGGGATGAGCCGGCTTCAGGCACAAACCCACAGTGCGCTGGCGTTGCGGATGCAGAGGGGCTCGGGTAGCTCAGCGAGGCTTAGGGGGTCCCATTCTTTACGAGTGAGCTCCGGAGATTCCGGATAAGTGTCCCGAAGTGTGTGCTGAATCCTTTGATCTCCTGCGTGGGTACATAGTGCAGCCGGTCTTCTGCGGCTACGGGATGCCAAAGGAGTTGGTACAAGGATGACCACACAAGCACTAAGCACGCACACACGCACGCACGGACAGACTTTACACAGACACAGACACACACACAGAGAGAGAGAGAGATATGCACGTGATGGCGGTGCATACAAGTCAGGGCAGATATCCGTAATTTATGGTTAGTAACTCATAGTTGACATTGATGCATATGTTCATAGTATATTTCAACAAGCGTGCAAAACACATAGGTACAAAATAGATTAATGGAATTAACCTGTGCATGACAGCAACATCGGAGATCTAATGCTGAGAACTTTTACAAACGTCGCACGTCACTATACTCTCTGGCATATAGGAACCTCGCAAGCAAGTGCCTACAGTAGTGATAAAAAGTTGTGGTCTATAAGAAAACTATTTTATCTACCCAAAAGCAGCCACTAAATTTTGAGACATGTATTTCCCGGCGACTGTTATTTTGTATTGAAAATGGCGTGTGATACTATTACGATTAGACGTTACGCCATCAACACAAGCCAAAATTCGTGAATTTGTGTATTTTGGCTTGTGTTCATGGTGGCAATGTACCGCGACTTGTGTTCATGGTGGCAATAGACCGCGACTTACTGAAGTGGTAAGACCTAATTGATGATCAAGCACGGTGTGTTTTACCGTATGATATATATGTTATGTTCATTATACAACACTCTCTAGCTCGAGACACATGCTATAATCCATGTTTTCTATAACTGAGGCTGTCAGAAGCCTGAATGCAGCCATCTTGTCTGAATGGAAACGTACGGTGAGGTTGCTATCGGCTATGATTGTGTGCAAATTATTGAAATACTGTGCAATATCCATTCCCCATACTTCAGGAAATAACATATCTGAGAATCCTGCACCACCGGGGAAGAAAAGTGGTGGGTTTGATGATGATATTACAAATATGTTTGACATTGGCCAATTCAATTTTGACGACGAAGACGATGACGATCTCACAGCAGCAGCAACAGCACAACCAGCTCCATTTGCTGAAGCCAAGAATCTCGCACAAACAGAGGTGACTATGACTCCACCAGCTAGCACAGTGAGAAAGAGCTGTGATGACTCTCCAAGCAGGTCCGGTGGCGGGCTCAGTGGTGCTGAAAGCATGGATCCAGATAATATTGAATATTCTGGATACACATTCAGCAACAGTAATTTGCAAGGCAATGATATGAGCACTCATCAACATCAATTGGAAAGTAGCGAGTTTCAAGGCCAGTGCTCGGACATGGTGGAAGGTGCAGTCAGCAGCATGCCACCTCCTACCACCGACTGCTCTGACTTGCAGCTGCACGAACGTGTCAAGCCTTGCTGTGATGACGCTGATTATGGAACTCCGCCTCCAACAATGGATTCACAAGATCACGTTGATGCGGAGCCATCATCCGATATTGAACCAATGCAACCTGCTTCCCATCTTGAAACCCGGTACGTGAGTGAATATATGTGAAAGTCTGAAGTATATGCATACAATAATAGTCGAATTCAGTGACAACGAATTGTGTGTGTATGTTCAATATGTTCAAAGTGAAAGAAAGCAAACTGTAAAAATCCATAGTAACCACAGCTGGATACTTTATATGACAGTACACACGTTGGTAGGATGAACCTTTTAAGAATGATATGTGCTACACTTCTTGCACTTACATAGATACACGCATACATACCACCCTACCTACTACATGCATACATTATACATGCATGCATGCTAAGCACACACACACGCATGCATACAATCATCGTGCGCGTGTGTGTAGGTGTGTGTGTGTGTGTGCTTAGTGCGGTGTGTGCGTGTGTAGAGGTATATTTGTCACCAGTCAGCAGTGTATGCTCTGGCCCAGACCCAGGAGCCATGCACACATACCATGTTATACATCTGGTATGACAGATTGTCAGCTTTGGGGAAAAGTTGTGACGCATTTTTGGGGGATCTACGATTCGGCAACCGTAATTATAGTGCAGGCTGTGGGCCTCCGGGGGTACGTTGCATATGCTGTTCCACATTATACAGCTCCAGCCGTTGAAAACACATGTCACCATCGGATTTGCACTGCACATCTCTGAGCTGGCATGTTATCTTGGAGTACAGTAACGAGTCTTACATAGGTTCAGCCCAATTTAGTTTATTGCAGCTGGGGCAAGGAATGTTGTCTGAGGCACACCGCACCTGGTGGTTGTCAGAAAGGTTGTGAAGACACGAGAAACATTTGTAGAAGATGATTTTGCTTTTCGGAATGAAATTTTTCACAAACCGACTGCCCGTATCCCGCCCTTTGCTCGCGGTTATGTTTTTACTTGTAGCTGGCACAATTATACCGTATAATGTGTTATGCCTTGTGATTTACACCACTGTATATGAATTGTCAATATTTTACCGATTATTACCTTGGAATTTTTACCCTCACGGAAGGTGATATACCGCATTTTACTGTTTTTTGTACCATTGGTAATTACCGCAACTAGAGGCATCAATACTGGGCACTGGTCATAGGAAATGATGCTGATAGTAGTCCACCATGGTTATGTACACACACGCATGATCTGTGTGAGGAATGTATAGATTTGTGACTCGTTTTGGGGCATTTGGCACGAGAAGTGTGTCAAAAAGTGCAGAGTTTTATGATTTGTTGACATAAACCATATTGCTGTGAGATATTCGTGTCGTATATAGATCCCCGACATCACAAACCGATCGTCCACAACACCCATATAGGTGGGTGTAAGAACCTCTAGCTGCGCATTCTGACAAAGTTTGAATACAATTTTGTATGCAAGCCTTGAAATGTAATCGACCAAAGTGTCCGTATACGGTACAAATCGCTTAGTAGGGGTTAATGGCGGGTTTCACGTTGACGACTGCCAAAAACATCCAATGCATATAACTATATACGCTGGCCGTTTGTGCACAAAACTGTTAGGTAAGGTCATGTGATGATGTATGGGCTAGACATCGGCGGATTTGAGCATGTACATATGGGGCGACAATGTGTATACTTCAGAAAATATTGAACATCCTAGAAGATTGGTAATACTCCATACGGTAGTATTGCCGAGCAAGTAATACCGGTATTTTGTCCGATATATTGTCACCCAGGGCTGAAAGTCTTTACCCGATAAAATCCCAGCTATTATATTACTTTGACACACACACCAACCCTTTGCTAGTCATGTGTTTACAAATCTCGATTACCCACGCTTAAAATTTGAGCCAATAGTGCCGGTTACCCCTAGCAAACTTGCTTGGCTGTGATCAAAGTATCACATATAAACATGCATGTAGTGATTGGAATATCAAGGCATGCAAACCGCACTTGTATTAGACTGCTGGCGCATGCGTGTGCATCACACACGTATACAAATCCAGGCACCGCTGCTGATAAACGTCATCAAGCTTGCCCTGTGGATATCAGTCATGACAAACTCAGTATGACATGCCAAAATCAAACGTTATAACACATCAACGTATTCAAACCATGAAACTGTGTATGCGGTCGGCGTGAGATAGCAGATCTAGCACTTGCCAAGCTGACCATTCAGCGCAAACATATCAATCAAGGCTTGTTATGTGGTGTGCACTATGCAGCATACAGTATCAAATAATACCATTTTCCATAGCAGTTTGCTGCATTCATGATAATATGGACCCTCTCTTGGATCAGTAGAAGCACCATATTGTCCCTTATTGTAAAGCTGCACAAGCAATTTCTAGGTGGGACAATGTAAGTTATGTGCTTTATATATGAGTATTCTGTCCATAATTAAGTATGGTATATAAAACATCAGAACATCTATCATAAACCAGTCTGGGGGGATGGAGTACAATAGTACTAGCAATATTTAATTAGAAATTGAAATAGGCAAAGTAATCTAATAGATAAATTAGGGATATTTATCTATTGCTTGGGGCATATCGAATTCATGTAACATATATGTATAATCATATATCCTATACACATTTGCACATCCATTAATCCCAATTCACTGAGCTATATTTGGGGATGGGAGCGAGGGCTGTCATTCATAATGGTGTCGTGGTCATCAAGACCGCATGTGGCTCAGACGCCAACTCAAGACAAAATGGCGGGCAACAATGATGGAAACACAGTTATTGCTTTCCATGATGATGTCCCGCATAAAGAGGTGCCACATGTGCACGATGGCATGGTACATGGCGCTGCTGAAGACCAGCCAAAGGTGCCTACTAAGGCACCCGCCCTGCTGATGGACGTTCTTTTAAAACTGTGTATTTTAATCAACAAACATTGAGCCAGTGCTTACATGTATACATAACAATGTTCAAGCGTGTGAATGTGTACGTCGTTTTCATAATTATTGAAGGAAATAATGCGTGTTCTCGGGACTTAAAAACAAGAAACCATACTTACATAGCTGCCCGAATCGCATATTGGTCTACATGTGCTTATACCCTGTTCGATTCACCGTGCTTTATATTCTTAATCATCAAGAGAATATGTGGATGGCCCGGGCACTCTGCACCATCCTGCTGCTCCCACTACCTTGATGGCTGTGGCTGACGAGCTCAACTATTTGTTGTGACATGTAAACTATACGAGCCAGTATGCATGCCACAGTCATAATAATTGCGGTCATGCCACTTATCTAGCTATAATTTGATCATCAATTGCCATTAAGGCGGAGATCTACAGCCCACAATTATGGCTTCACACACACACACACGGACTAACAGCCTGCTAGGAACCCTTCTAATCTCCAAAAGCGTCCTTGACCTCATCCTCAGTGGCCTCCACAAAGTTTGCCGCTGGTATGTATCATTCTCAAGCACTGTGCACAGAAACAAGGCGATATGTGATGGTAGCATAAGGCGGCCCACAAAACTCCTCTGGCGACAACTGAAGCAAATTCAGAAGTTGAGGATAGCGATTGACGCGCAAAACCTAGTGAACTGTGTACAAACTATCGTTGATTGGGGGTTGACGATATCATGGAGTGTGAATCGGGGTTCACTATATAGTGAAGGGAAGCCACTGTTAGAGTCTGAAATGATCAAGATATGCCAGGCTGCCATGCGTATGACATGTCATCGGCCATTAGTCATAAGTCATATTCTCAGCCTCGCCCTCACCTCATCGGCTCGGCTCACCTCATATAATGGTTTCCCTCTAGGAGGAAGCCACACGTTCCGCTAGGAGCCTATTAGGACACCTTATGTCCTAATAACTCTACTAGATGCACTTGGCACTCCAAGCGATACACCTTTGGTAGAAACTCCATGCTATGCAAAGCATACATGCTCAAGGCCCCCTTTGGGACTCTGAGTTGATAGTGCCGCAAAATCTGGTTGTGACCAGCGCATAGCTACTGTTGAAATGCGCCGACCTTGACTGTTCACTAATTTTGCCTATATACATACTGGATATTAGGACACCAAACAAACACACCATGGTGTCCTATGTCACTAGCATTTTGTATAATGGTCTAAATGACTCGAATTATAGCTCGCTGGATTCCTCGTGACTGGCGCTGTTTTTCTTTTGAGCCCCGCTCAAGATTCGTTCATCTTGATGCTGCAATTTAGTGCCAAAGTTGCGGGGGTTTCAAGCATCCAACAAAGTTCCCCCAATTTTCAAGAAAATTTTGTGTGCTTCATCGAAGAAACGTCGCATTATACACATGACCAACCCTTTTGACCTTGACATATTTTTTAGGTACGTATTAGTTTCGTGAGTCATATTCAACACTAGTTATCAATATTGCACCACCGGGACTAGCATACAATGTTTTGCGGACTCGTGAAAGTTAGGACACCCCGATGTCCATACAGGGGGTTTAGGACACCCCGATATCCATACAGGGGGTTTAGGACACCCCGATGTCCATACAGGGGGTTCAGGACACCCCGATATCCATACAGGGGGTTTAGGACACCTTGATGTCCATAACGGGGTTTGGGACACCCTGATGTTCATACAGGGGTTTAGGACACCCTGATATCCATACAGGGGGTTTAGGACACCCCAATATCCATACAGGGGGTTTAGGACACCCTGGTGTCCATAGGTCCTTTGGCGATGACAATATACAAGAGGGAAGCCACACACACATACAATCTATATATAGTGGAGGGAAGCCGCAATATTGTGAACGCCCGGTTGCAGATAGGTTTTGTGCAAAAATCACTACCAAACGTACAGTGTCCCATGTTTTCTTGTTGTGACATTCACTATTAAGTCTTGGCCACCCAGCTGCTGCCCCACTCTTGCTGTCATTGGGTCAGTAGAGCGCAATGTCTCAACATTTGCTAAAGACCAATTTGTGGAAATCACTTTTGTGGTTTGAACCAGGCGACCCAGCAATTCTATTCCTGATCCTGAGGCCACGCAGACCCTTGCTGGTCTACAGTGGGACAGTTCAGCTGTGATTTTATTGACCACCGGCAGGCTTGCTGCTTCATTTCACCTTCCTCATTTTGCGCTATACTTGTCGTCCACTTGTTCTCATAATCAGGGATTGTTTTTGCCGAGTTCAATGGTCGAGTAAAGCCGAGTTTGATGGTCGGCTCAGCAGCAGATAGAACTTAGTAAGCATATGCACAGCAGACAAGCAAGCAACAGCTAAGTGGCACTTCCAAAGCATGGAAATCCCGAGAGTCAGAGGTTCACGGAACCAGTCATGAATTGGACAATGAAGGCTACCCATGCTGGGATCAGGCAAAAGAAAATCGCAAGTAATCATTGCTTGATGATGCAAGCATAATGAATTGTAGAAAATGTACAGGTATACAATTTAAACACAGAACGGTTCAATGTACGGGTATACGTCAAACACAACCTCAAAATAGCGGTCAACGCACAAGAGAAGCAACTCGATTCTTGTTAAGTTGCAATATTGGACACTTAGAATGGTGACAGTAAATGCAGCATACCAGGGGCGCATGCTTCTTTCTAGAATTCATATCAACAATTGTCAGAAAGTCGATCACCTCAGCTGCCCATGTGCCCATGCACTGCTTTTGTTATAAGTTGCTGAACTGCTTGTGGAAATATCAATACTGCAGACGGACACTAGTAGCACATTCGACCTGTGACCCGACACAAGATGCGTGTGTTCTTTCTAGATTACAGTATGATTACAGCTGTTATATACAGCACAATTCGACCTTGACCAGCTATGTAGATATACCATGATGTTTTTCATTACTATAACGATGTAGCATAACGGAATTAAGCTTTTATGGACATCGATGTGGGAAGGTAACAGTGTGTGTGTGTGTGTGAGTATGCGGGTGGATATGTGTGCGCGCAGCAATGTACAGCAAACATTGCAGCAGCAGGTGATCAAGATGTTCCACCTCTTGTATCGTTTAGTAAAGAAGTTCTCCGCCAGCCGCCGGTGGTAACCGATGAAGTAGTGAGTGATCCATTTATAGCAGGCCAAACAAACACAGAAGAGGAGCAGGAGCCTCCTGCATGCCCGTCTGCAATGAATGACAGCAGCGTGGATGTCGCGGGTACTGAGGAAGCAGAAGTGCCCTCGACCCTGAGCTCATTGCTAGCAGCATCTGTGGAGCCGCCCAAATGTCATGCTGAGCCTTACAAAGCTGAAGGTGTGCCAGATTGGAGTCACGTGTGTTCCGACAATGATGCAAATGCATACAATGCCACGGGTGCACATGCTGGAAGTAATAAACAGTCAAAAGAAGTAGATTCGGAACCAGTAATCTGCTCTTCAGCTGCTGCACATCAGCAAGCAAAATCAGACATTATTCCACAACAAGAGATCCAGTGCAACGACGTGTTCATGGATGTAGAGCACACCGATCATGGCCGTTCATACTCACCTGCTCATATTGACATCGTCAACGATGTACAGCACTCTTCTGGAATAAAATCACGCGAGTCCTCACCATTATTGCTATCGGATAATGATAACGTATGCATGTTGCCAGATGTGGGTCGGGACATGGTAAATTCTCCTCGATCAGCAGATTGTGGGCTAGAACTAGACCAACATCAATGTATCGATACCACAGAAAGTGAGACAACACTACTGCAGCCGGTGGATGAAGAAACTCACCATTCTGCTCGCATTCTCGACAGCCGTGCCGATGCTGCAATTTCGATGGAAACAGATACCAATTGTGCAGCAGGGAGACACGTCGCTGGGGCTCACACTGTGACGGACCCTTGCCAAATTAGCTGCAGGACTGACAGTGAGCAACCATCCGTGCGCGCACCAGCTTATCTTGACATGGATTCGTCGGACGATGAAGATAACTTGCCAGGCGTCGAAGCCATATCACCTGGACAGACCATTATTCTCGGAAAGACATCCGATATCCAACATGCACTGCTGAGTGGTAGTGCTGCAGCAACCAATGCCAATGATGATGCCATGGATATGCACACGTGCACATTTGCTGGCATGGCAATACACAATCCCGTTACCCAATCACAGTCCGTCCCGACAGCAGACGCACATGATCAGCAGCAACAAGAGCAGCTTCAGCATCACCACGACAATGATAAACAGGTATGGATATATACAACGTACAATGAATAGCGCGGTAATCGTGAAGATATAATCCACTGTGGGGGAAAGTAGTGATCCCATGAGCTTTTGCATTTCACTCCTCCTCCTCCTCCTCCTCTTCCGCCTGCTGCTCCTGATCACAGATGATGGGTTGCTGTCAACGACTGTGCATGGTTTCAACAATATATCTCATTTGATTAGCACTGATGTGCGCAACGGGGGGAGGTGCACGTGTCTGTCTATCCGTCTGTGCACTTTTTCATTGTTGAGTACCTTGGCAACAGACAAACTATTTTGGGATGCAAAAAGTGAAGTTCACATCATGTCCATATATATCATTCAAATTGCTATAATTCACGTTTTCTTTGTTACCGCATAACAGCTTTGGGGCACACTCTGATTCTTAGAGCTGGCTGGTATATTGAGTGTGGAAGCACACTCACACACGCACACTCTACTATTATTATTAATCGATGACACAAGATATTACTGAAATATTCTAGCTAGTGTCTAGCTGTCTACCTGGACATGCACATCGAGATATCGGGAGCTTTGGAACAGTCTGAGTATCTAAAATTGTGTATTCTGATAGGGATTCCACTAATCTCAGGAAAACATCGAATGCCTCACTCATATGGTACCTTACGGTAGTTGGCTACTGCAAATCACGACTGTAACTCTTGTTTGAAGCCCACCACCACAACTGTAATGTGAGACATGGATATATACAATTACCATGGATGGATGGATAAAAAACCTGACACAAATTTGTATAATGGAATCTTGATGATGAGAGGGTAGATGTTTTTTGTATACTCTCTGCCACACCGTGTGTAAGAGATCACGTTGTGTAATACAGAGGCACCCGCTAAAACAGCAGGCCCTGGAAGACTTCAGGACGGTATCAACCACCGCGAAGGGAAGAAAACTATAAAATATTCCGATCAGATGCAGGATTGATTATGTCTCTTACAATCTCAAGATAAGTGAAAAGTGGGCACACCTCAAACCTTATTATGTCATGCGCTCGAATCTTGACGTAGAACAAGTAGTAGTTGATAAGCTTAATCCAATATTATATCATATATTAAAGCATGCACACTGACCAGCACTTGGGACACTGGTGGTACGCTTCATTTCCACAAATGTGACCAAAAGCCAGTCTCAAAAGCATGACATATGGGAACACTTCAAAGTATCCTCAAATCACACTCACAAATTATACCCATCAAAGTTAGCTGAACAACGGTAGCGGACAAAAGATGTTGCATCATGTCGTAAAGAAAGAAAGAAAGAAAGAACAAAAGAAAAAACTGAGAAAAGGGGAATATATATATAAAGTGAAAAGAAAAGGAAAGAGACAAAAGAGAGAAAAAAAAAACAGATGATAATGATAATGAAAACTAGAAAATGTAAAAGAAATACTGCCGAAATATACCAAAAAAGAAAATTACGACATCATGCTACAAAGTTGTCCAAGCTACATGCCAAAGTAAGTAAATGTATATCTGTTCAGAACTTGGGATCCTGAATGTACGCTTGGGATCCTGAATGATGAGAGGGTAGATGTATATAGAGCAATATGACAATTGACAAAGTGATCTCATGCCTTTCTCATTGAGATGAATTGTATCCTGGTGTACTGTACGAGTTCTATCCTGATTGTGCTTGAGCACACACGTGTACTGGAATGCTTGCAGATAGTTTATCGCAAAATTATGTATTATGGTCGACATGGGAATCCAGTATGATGCACACAGCTATTGGATAGTGCTGGGATGTGGTGTTTCTACAGGAATCCCCGGCAGGATTGCCATTGCATGAAGTAGTGTGCAATGATGCCAATTCACCTCGTCATTTGCACTCAACACCGATGAACACCAATCTTGGGTATGTATGTATATTCCTGACACAACATATAAGTTATATATATGCCAATGGATGCAGTGACGAGCAGGATAGCAAAAGTTTGTAGTACACATCATAATAGTAGTGATAATACAACCCAGCAGCATACGAGCATAGTTACTGATACATCGGCCTGGTATCGATTATGCATATGCTAAATTTATAATGTAGATAAAACCACCCCCCCTGTTTGTACACCTGTCCATTAAACGTATCAGCATCCACGGATATTCAGATATGCTGCTGCTGCTGCTGCTACAGCTCAAGCAAATGAATAATGCGCATCAACCAGGGTAGAAGTCTTCCAAAAATCTTTACGGCCCGTAAACTATATATCCGCTGGCCCGCTTTCGGCCAAAACGGTCAAGGAAGAAAAATGCCCGCCGTAGGCACGAAATTTTGAAATGAAGTATGGGGGTTTTATAAAAAGTGGCATTAAATGCCTACATTTTTGGCCGAAGTTTGGCCGGCTCATATTTTTGTGCGGCCCGGGGGCAAAAGCCCCTTCGTCCCGCTTTCGGCCCGGAGCGAGCTACTGCGGCCCCGGGCCGGCCCGCCACGGTAAGACTTCTACCCTGGCATCAACTACAGCTAGGTGTTCAGTTGCCAACCATACATTTCGGTTTGATGGTCCATCCATACATGCTGAACACCTGGCAAGTATATTCTGAGTAACAACACAATGACCACCTCGCTCATGATCTTCCACTAGCCCACTCTAGCCCCACAAGGTGCACTCCCACTAGAATGCAGTACTGTAGTCTGGGCAGTGCCGAAGCAAGAACCAACTGGTATCCATATTTTGTAAGACATGTATGATCACATTGCATTACTTCTTGTCCAGTAAACATATTATCGAAACAATGTTATCTTAAACACCGCGGCCTGCTCCAACAACGTTCTCAGACAAAAAGAAGAGACTAAGCATTCGGATATATCATATTGCACTCATTTTATATTATTTAATGAGCATGATTTTTCAATCCCATCATAGCCGCTTTTGAGGACGATATCAGCTGCAGGACGCCAGTGTTGTTGGCATTAACAATATGGAAAAAATACAGCTGCAAAAAATCATCAATAGTTTCGAAAACGTAACATCTATTCGTTGCCAATAATGTGCAACAAACCTTAAACTATCGCGGTAACGCGTGCATATGCTGTGCTTCTTTGGCCATGACCGGGTGCTGAAGCTGATGATCATATAATGCTACATTTTAATATGTATTAATAACAGTGCTCGAGTCCTCACCACTTGCTAAGGATGCCCACGCTTTGCTCCTGGGGTGAGGGGGAGCACGGGACATTTGAGAGTCCAGGGGGGGGAGGGAGTGCCAGTGTCAAAGCTCGGACTCGGGGTGGGGGTGGGAGCCCCCAGCAAAGTAAGGTCTTGGGGGATGCCCGTTGATCCGGGGTGGGGTGGGGGGCGGTAAATCCCCTCCAAACACTACCAAAATGCAAAATCCCTCATGAATTTGCTTGAAATACAAGGAAAATCCGAAAGTTTAGCGCCTACGGCGCGCTGTTTTTTCATAATAAGATGATGGCGGGAGTGTCCCTTGCTCAGGGTTGGGGCGGGGATGTGGACCCCCCGACCCTAAATCAGAGTCTAGGGGGGCAATCAAGTGTCCTGTGCTGCCCCCCCGCCTCCCCCAGGAGCAAAGTGTGCTGGGCAGCCTAATGCCGATAGTCGTCCTCTGTCCCGTTCGCCCAGCCATGCCCCAACGCTGCCTCCACCATCACTCCCGACGCCACCGCACCCAGCCAGAGAGAGAGAAATAATCATAAAATCGATTTGTATCATCCATAATTCTTACCATAATCAATTTTGGCTATTACTGTATCCTTATAGAGTGTTGAATTTCAAAAAGAATGAAGAAGTTGGAAAGCGTTTGGGGGGCTTTGGGCCTTTAGGCTCAACCAAGGTGGGGTGGAGGGCTTTGGGCTTATCTAAATACCCTGTTTCTTGAAGGTGGGGGGTTAGGCAGCCTTTGGGCTCAAGGAAGACGGGGGCGGTGGGTTTGGACTAAAATGTCATCCACAAGCAAAATTGTATCCTGATCAATGAAATTTTAGAAAAAATCATGTAAGAAAACGCATAAATGTGTATAGGGTAGAATTTAAAAAACACACACGCGTCGAAGGATTGGAGGGTGGGATTTAGGCCTTTGGTCCCGAGGCGCCGAGCGCTGAGGGCCGAGCGCCAAACGCCAAGCGCCTATATGTCCAACATTGAGTTTGAGAATTTATGAAAGTTCAGAAGCCCACCCCCGGGGGAGGCTTTATATAGGTTTTTTTAAGTTGCTACGCTGAGGGTGGGGGGTGGTGGTGGCTTTGGGCCGTGAGGCCCGACCAAAGGAGGGGAGGGGCTTTGGGCTTTGAGGCTCATCAAAGGTGGGGGGGAGGGGGTGGGCTTCGGGCTTTTGGTCGATACCCCCCAACGTTTTCCGAGCCATTTTATTTGAAATTCAACCCAGTATTAGTATGATCATTTGACTTGCTTCGAAAACATAATTGTCAGGAGTTAGCTACGGTACATGATTTATGTAAGCGGCATCAATAAGCAACTTAGAACTTTGATGAGCTGGTATCACAGGCACAACTTCTTTCGCGGCCGCAGGAACTTATGTACAGATCTACATAAATTGCGTGTATTCTCACGACGTTCAAGAGCAGAGGAAACATGACTAGATATCTCCGAAATTGAATATCCCATTCCATTGGTTCCGTCCCACGAGCGTCGAAGCTAGCCGGAAGGGGGAGGATGGTCACGCCTTTGTGCTGCTGATGCTGATGAAAATATCCATGTTCCCGTATTGGTCGACATTTACTGTAAATGCGCTGTAACGTGTGTGTGTGAAAGTATAGATGCCTCTGGTCTGTTACCTGGGATGCTGTACTGGCATTATAGCGGTCAGTGGGTCAGGGTAGTACTTTCATTCATGATATACTTATAGCAGTATTAGGTTGATGATGGGTCAGAGTGATATCATCATCAATGTGATGGTATGCCCGATGCTATGTGTATACAATTGCTACACAAAATTGTCCTGCCTACGGTGATTTTTGTGTATCGCGAACACCATGTGTTTGCAGGCCGTGCATGCGAAGTACAGCAATACTGCAACGAGTAGCCACAAGTACCTTGTCTTCACCAACCTCGTCGTGCACAGATGAAGACCGTACTCTGAGGCAACTGTGTGGATACTCAAAGAGGTTGAATGAGGTATGTGCACGTTGGTGTGTGTAGTAGTAGTAGTAGTGGTAGTAGTAGTAGTAGTAGTAGTAGTAGTAGTAGTAGTAGTAGTAGTACTGTAGTAGTAGTAGTAGTAGTACTGTAGTAGTAGTAGTAGTAGTAGTAGTAGTAGTAGTAGTATGTGATGAATATCCCAATATAAGTCAAGGTAAGGTTTGCGCGGAGTCCAAAAATGCAAAAACTTTTCAAAATCTAGATTTTCAGATACGAGCGATTTAAGTTTGCGCTTAAGTATGGTTAAGTATGGGGGGTGACCGAGCGGTATCGACCACAACTTTTCATTCACGTGGTCAATTTGATACCTGAAGTGCGCAATATCTACAGGGTGTACTGGGCAACCTATTTATCAAATAAAAGATTTTTGAAAAGTTTTTGCATTTTTGGACTCCACGCAAACCTTACCTTGAAGTGGGTCTACCATACGAATAGTAGCACATGAAACCACATCACATGAACAACGCCTGCGATGCGACACAAGTTACTGCGGTGCAGTGCGTGTGTTCCTTTGTGTGTCTCCACAAATAACACACTATACTCAAACAAACAGCTTTATTGCTACCACCACACAACAAGATAGACAGTTTGTGTGTGAATATCTTTGTTTGTGTTACAGTATGTTTGAGGTTTTGAAATTTCCGGGAGCAAATCTTAAGTTTTCCCGTGACAGTCGAGTCATGCGCGGGAATCCGGAGCGATGGATGAATGCATTGGGGTGGCATAGAACTTGATTGTTTCCAGTACAATCAATATTTGCTCCAGCAATATATATCCAGCAGACTAAACGCTATAAACCGGCCAACATGTGATAATAGGATATATATATATATTTTCATGCCATAACATTGATATAGACAGAATCACGCTGACGCGATGTGGTGGAGTTTCACTGTTCTTGACATACAATATATTTTGTAATATAGTTTCTTATACTCCCTGTCGCGCCGCGCACGGGTACACAACGCTAAAACAGGGGCACCCACTGTAAAGGGCCCTGGAAAACCTCAGGACGGTATCAACCACCGCGGGGGGATTGTGTCAACTCCATATACTGAGCAAGACAGTGCCCCGATTAATTCCACAAATGTGATAAGTGGGCACACCTTAGAGCCTTGGAGTTACACTTTTGAGGAAGTCCGTAAAGTACACCTCCTTGTCCTTACAAACACGTTATAAAATATATCCAATATAAAATACAAATCTGCTCAAAACTTGGGACTTTGAGAGTACGCTTACGGAACGAACTCTTAGACAACAAGAATCAAATTTTGTAATATAGGTATATATATGAAGAAAATATTGAGTGAACGAGACTTACTGAAAATTATATATAATCCCATAGCGTGCGATTAGGAACACAGTTTCCCCCTTTGCACTAGATAAATATGAGCTGAAATTAGACACACGGTTAGAGAAAATATCAATTTTAATGTTAATATATGTATATTTAAGATATCGTTTTAAAGATACTGTCAACCAGTACTCGGATATTTGAATATCAAATATTTCTTCATACCACACAATTTCATATCGGAATTACTATCAACTACAAGCACTTTCTCCCGAGAGGGGGGCGTGCCTCGGCGTCACGCTTGGTACGGCGGAGGGGGTGACTCATGTGGCAAGTCCCCCTCCACGCTTTGTTTTTTCCCACCTCGGGTCTGTAGCCCCCCTTCTGAAGCGTGTAGGGGGAGGGGACTTGCGTGGTAAGGGAGGGGAGTCGCGTATCCGGGCAAGTAGTTTTTTTCAAAAAAAACTAGTCTATAAGAGTCAGCTTGAGTCTGACTCGGGTTCCCAAACCCCGTGTCGCCCCCATCGCGCAGTCCCCCGCCACGGAAACTGTGTGAAACTCAGCGAAATTTGGGATCACTTCAGGAGGCGCGGAAGGGGGGCAAGCGCGGTCGGGCTGACCCATATATTGACGTTGCATTAGTAAATCAGTACATATAATTACACAACATAATTAGGTTACGCCTCCTAAAAACAAAATATTGTACTGTAAATGAAATGCGACGACTCTTCAGCTGGTATGTAAAAATACAATACTGTATCATAAATTACAGAGCGACAACGCTCCCGAAATTTGTAACCAATATTTTCAATGGCCTTCTACCATTGAATGCGAGAGGTTCTCATTGATTGTTCCGGGAAAGTTCATGTTCCTTTGCCGAGGATGCCTCACAAAAGTGGTTCACAAGCCCTGCGTGAGTTCCACTCAACGCTTCTTGACATTTGCATGCCACATTTTGCCCTTAAGCATGGATTATGGTACAGTTATCATCACTTAATTCCCACTGCGGTTTACTGGTACTGCAAACGCCGGGACTCCATTATGACCTCCAGATGATATCATGCTCGACTGATATCATGAAAAGCTTGATTTTTCACGCAGACCTATATTCAGCAACGCATCGAGGCCGAAAAGTACTCAATGGCCGAAAAGTACTCAATGCTCTACACAGATGCGCAATACCTATTGGATAG
>LGRX02035736.1:42533-61926 GCA_001247695.2 Cymbomonas tetramitiformis
CAAAAACTGCCCTATTGACCTCCCAGCACAACCATACTCTGGTATCCCACCACAGCTACTCTCGCAACTCACACCATGCTCCCGTGTTACAAGCAGATCCAAGCCTGTCGACGCCGGCTTCCTTGTGAAGCCCATCGACGACCATCACACTGGCTTGCAAGCGCGCTGCCCAGAAGTCTCAGTTGTGCCCCGAACTATCACTTTTCACCGATGACCTATACAGCGAAAACCACCTTATTCGGATCAGCTGCAGTAGCTCTGCCAAGGAACCTGAGGCTCGTTCTGCAAAATATATTTTACTTTCCATGGTATCGAGTAAGTCAGAAGGATTTAGGATCTCTTGAGAGTGTCCGCGAGCTTTACCGTGTGACCTGAATCTAGGCTCCTTCGACTAGCGGCATATGATCCCTAAGTCTGTACACATATATCCTTTCAACCTTTTCGTGGAGACTCCAGATTGTCCGCGACAGGTCTCATTTCACAACGTGTTTCACATCGACGTCTCTCACGGGAACCAGCTTTGCGAGCTGTGTAGCGATCCTGAATTATGAAAGAGATAAGACCTTGACTCTGCGTGGAATAATAGCTATAGGAAGTCATCTTTTCGAATTATGTATGTGGCCCAAGCAGAAGCTGTACCTCCGCTGAAGTGCCAAAGCGTGTGATAAAATATCCAATTGGGCAAACTGCGCTCACCCTTGGCTTTATTTGCAAATAGAAAGCACGATATTGGTATGACAAGCATGGCTGCTGCATCGAGAATACTGGTCTTCATCACGAACAGTGCGGTGAGCCGAATCATCATAAGAGTTGCTAGCCACCTGAGTAACGAAGAGAGCACCCTTTACCGATTATCGAATACTATAGCTAAAACAGTCAAAGCTAGATTATTACAAGAACTTCGTAACATAAAACTTCAGCAAGTCCTCAGCACGAGTTTACATCGAGGACGTTTTGAACATTCGGAGCCGCAGCCTCTGGTGAAGCCTTATGTGTGCCCCAAAGTGTTCAAAGAACATTAAGATTTGCACGTGCCAAACTTGTGACACTGTCAGTGCTTTGTGGGAATTGGAGCACCTGTCGAGGCCTTGAACTACGTGGTCCTGACCGACGTAGGTGTAATCTGCAAGTAAAGAACACATCGCTTGCAAGATCCACAATACGCTCTCCCATAGAAACGGGGTTGCGAAGGCGGGCAGAACATACAAAATACCAGAGCCCCCTGCCCACAAGCTTTGACATGCGGGGCGTTTAAAGGGAAGTGCCGAATTACTAAAGTCCGAGGTGAGTGCATTCCAGTGAAAGGCAAAGAAACGAAATAGGAATCCGAAATTCTGAGCCGGCTTAAGAGGAAAGGAAACGGGCGTCTCGGGGACTATAAGCCCCACACCCCGAAAAGGGGGTCTCTTTTTCTTTTTCTTCCTTTCTTTCCCGAACTTCATTTGCACACCTAACTAAGCTAAAAGTTGAGATTTAGCACGAAATCACATCTGGCCATCGATGGAAGAAGTAAATATCGCGTTCAACAAACGGATCCCGTATTGCTATTCTAAGGAAGCTTACAAAATCGCTAATTTGTCATGCGCATCGTGAAGGCAACCTATTTTGTTACCAATCATATGAAAGATTGTGGCTTTCATATGAAAGCCACAACCCGGAATTCCGCTGGCCCTGTGCAATGAACACAACGATCGATGCGAATCAAACGCAAGACATGCTTTCTGCTTTATGCTTTATGAGAGACTCGAGACTGAAGACACACTCTCGTCTCCATGCATTCCGACGGTCAGGGAATATCCTAGGAATATGCCAATTTTTGATCTAGATTCGACGCGCAATTACCCGGTCAACCTCAGAAGATGCTTCGCGGCCTTCATTGTGAGAAGCGGGTTTCCCCTACTCTGGAACCCGAGTCTCCGGACCGAAATAGCGCGAATATTACTTAGGGTTTGTAACGCAGATTGAGCTTATGGGCGTCCGGAGACTCTGGAAGTACTTGTCAGGGGGGGTCCTCCGAATCCCCTAAAACTTGTATGGTGGCAGCAGGGGGTTATATAATGCAGGTTTACTGCTTGACGCATGTCCAGGAGATGCCTGGAACTCCTAGTACAAGAGATACCAGTGTCAAAATCACCAGTTGGCCAGCGAAACAGAGTATCTGCAGTTTCAAAATAAAGTAAAATGCCATAACTTTTTCATTTCAAGGTTATTTCTTGTGAAAGACGCGGCGAATCCCATGAGCATCTTGCCCCTAGTTCATTACAACGTGTCACATGCCATGAAAGGTACTTAATGACATGTTGCTATTAGCCGTCAATATAAGAGAGGTCCCGTCTTTCTCTATAGGTGCTTTACCGCTATCAATATGATATGCTATATGCTATTAGATATAGTGCAAGCTTACATTCCAAATATATATACTAAATACATAGTATTTTCCATTAACGCCTCTTCCTCTGGCCAGGCTCTAGTGAAGAATGCGATGAGCGTTGAGGTCTCTTCATACCACTGCCACGTTTCTCTTGTGCCTCTGTCAAAACAAGTCCACTTGGTGTCGAGCAAATGTCACACATCTTGCAACCTCGTGACACTTTGATTTTGTCGCCAAAGTGATCCAATAACATTTGGTGTCTACAATCTTTGATGTTGAAACAATAATTGCCCATCTCTTTGAGTTTGCTTCGTTTCGATTCTTGATTTTCTGTATTCTTTTGAAACACGATTTTGATATTTTGCAAGTTCTTTGGTGAGAACAACAACATGCAGTTAGCCCGCTCGCCATCTCTTCCTGCTCTACCAATTTCTTGAACATATGCCTCAATAGATTGTGGCATCGTGTGGTGTACAATCCACCTGACGTCTGCTTTGTCTACACCCATGCCAAAGGCATTGGTCGCCACTACTACTCGGATTTTTCCTGTCATAAAGTCTTTGTACACTTGTGAACGATCGGAAGATATCATTCCTCCGTGATAGTGTGCCGTCGTGATTAAAGCACCCGTATGCTCTTGTTGACTCAACCAGGTTGCAACCTTCTCACATTGAACTTGAGTCATACAATAGACGATGCCAGCAGAGGTGGACGGTTGATCCAATATGAAACTATGTATTTGTCGCCAACTCCCTTCAATGTTTTGCCCGGAAACTGTCTCATCTTCCAAAATCTTGTCTAGGATACTCACATACAGATTGGGTCTATGCGAGTTGGTGCAAAACTCCATGGGTTTCTTAAGCTTTAGCAGTACCTTAATATCTGATTTTGTCTTGTCTATGGCTGTCCCTGTAACTGCCGTGAATGTGTCACAAACCACGGCTTATCGTGTACCTCAGCCGGGTTGTGACACTTGCTGTAGCAGTCTCTGTGACGAACATATGACACGCGCTGTACGGTACGCGTGAGGAGTTATGACAGTGAAGAGATACGGAAAGATAAGCGGGTGTTACACTTGTTAAGAGATAGTGAGAATAAGTAGGGCGGCGTGCGAGAGTGAGGCAGACGCTCATTTTTGTTTTGCCTTCGTAACAGTGATTCCGAAAATAGCCAGGACTCGCTTAAGACCGCGAAAACAGCAGTGTTATGAGATAATTTATGAGATACAGTATTCTTCTGCTTGTAAAGATATACATTTGTGGACTTGCTCTTGTGCGATAGCGTCAGAACTGTAATTAACAGTCTTTTTCAAAACAAAAATGTGCCATATTACAGACATGTCGTCTGTAATGCTGAGAGTTCAACAGCAGTCCTGAAGAACGAGGCCTCTGAATGGTGATGCCAGGGACGGATTTATCCGTACTGGTAAGCCTTGAAAGAGGTTGAGTGAAGCAGGCTGTTGCGGCACTCGAAGTTCACCAGTCTTGCAAAGTACAGCGACAGCGATCAGAGCGGAACCGGTTGCCAATTTTGCACCATGACTGCAGCGTTGAGAATTATGTGCTGGGCTATTTCGGGGAGTGACATCCTGCTGGAGCAAAGCACCAGACGGTAAAGCCAGGGACGGATTCATCCGTACTGGTACGCCTGAAGGCGTAGAGCGAAACAGGACTGTCAGTGGACACTATCACGACAGCATTCTTTGTAGCCACTTGACCCATGCTGGCGTTCTGCTGATTTACTGCGTGGACCAGAGACACTGAGGGCTGAGGCAACCTTGCTGGACATCTAGAAGAGCCAGTATAAGACAGGGTCAGGTCACAGATGAAACCTTGCTCACCAGTCATGGACGAGATTATCCTGGCAGTGATTGCTACTTAGAGCAAAGCACTGAAAGGTGAGGCCAGGGACGGATTCATCCGTACTGGTAAGCTGGGAAGTGTGGAGTGAAAAGAGCCTTCACACCAGTATCTCTTCTCCACCGGGAAGATAGCAACGGAATCCAAGACTGACCGTCAGGAGCAACAAAGGGCAGAGAGGCGTGCCCAGAGAGCGATACGGGTGAGCCAGCACTTCACAGAGCTGGAAGGAGAGGAAGGGGCTGCCAGTGGCCAGCCTGAGGCCCAAGCACCAGTACAGCCTGAGGCCCAAGCACTAGTACAACCTCAAGCCCAGGCCCAAGAGCCGTTGGTAATCTTTGAGGAAGACATGGAGTACACTGACTCCGCGCGCATCAACCTTGGTACGCTGCCCAACTACACGGGCACCAAGGAAGAAGATCGGCCCAAGTTCCTGAGGGAGTTCGCCGACATGTGCGAGAATTTCGTACGGCAGCACAACGCCAACGTCAGGAGGAGGCTCAGGTCCGGGGCTGGCACGCTCACCGAAGCACAGATGAAGACCCTGAGAGAGACTCCCCCTGACTTTGAGTATCTGTGGGACATCATCCCTGCGTGTCTGGCTGGAGAGAATTCGCAAGCTCTCAGCTGGTGGCGTGAGAACTATGAAAAAGGGGGGGTAGTGGCCTCCAACATGGACCGAGTCCTCAAAGACACTAGTGAGCATGGCCCACTCGAGGGTACCATCCCGTGTGCTAGGCCCCCTTTCAATGAGATGAACACTGGCACCACGTGGGTGATAGCGAGGCCAGTGACGAACCAAGACGCCCAAGGGGAGGTTTCCGACGAATATCTGACTGATGGAACCTCCCTGAAAGGCTTGACGGGACGTGATGGCACCCGTGATACCCAGTACTTCTACGCGCTCAGGGGTTTCATCGCTGCCCTTGACAAGAAGTTCATGATGAAAGGGACACAAGAGAAAGTGGATCTGTTGACACAGAAGCCACAGGAGGTGGGGCAGGATGGGCTGACCTACATGAAGATGTGCCAACGCAGGGAAATGCAGCTCAACACTGGGAAGGTGTTGAGCGACGAAGAGCTGCGTACCTTCATCGAGGACTGCGTGGATAACCTGCGCATCAAGGTCTTCCAGACGCGGGTGAAGGAGCAACTGAGGGCACAGTTCCCGCCACCCAACCGGGTGACCTGGAAGGACCTGGAGGCCATCGTCGAGGTTCAAGACAAGCTCAAGGGCGATGCAGAGTCTTGGATCCTCACCTTCCTCCAGGAGATCACCAGGCGGTGTGGCTGCCAGTACTCCACCTGGGAGGCGCGTCAGCATGGCCTTGACCTCAAGGCGATAAAGAACTCGATCAAGAAGATTGAGTCCTCTGAGGTGGGGCAGTCAGGCGAACTGGAGAGCAGCAAGAAGGCAGAGACACCACCTTCTAAGAAGATGAAGAAGGAGGTGAATGTTGCCGAAAGAGCTAAGAAGACCTCCTACAACAAGACGCCGCCGCCAGCAGAGGGCGTTCGTACGAACGACAAGCCCAAGTGCTTGCGCTGCTTTGGAGGGGGCTGGCATGAGTCCGATCCCGAGCAGTGCAGGAGTGGCTACAAACACGTCAAGATGCCTGCTGGGTTCCACGAGAGCAGACTTGGTTCCAGCAAGTGGTGGGACGCGGAGAATGCCGCCCTGCGCATGTACAATCTGAAGAACCGCTTCAAGAACTCTGACTGGGGCATCCTGGTGACGGACTGGCAGCAGCTGTCCAACGACGAGAAAGACAAGTACAGAGCCAAACAAGCACCGGAGGACAAGCAGAAGGGCGCCACTGGCAACCCTGAGGCGTTGAAGGCAGAGTACCAGGGCATGGTGGCTGCTAGGAAGACGGCCAGTCGTGCGGGCAGTGTGAAGTCGCAGGTGTTGTCCGAGGATGAGGGCTCCGACGAGGAGCCAGTCGCAGCGCGCGTCGCGGAGAGGGAGACGCACATCATCGATGCACGCACACACCACCATGGCAGCGCAGGGGTAGGAGCGTCGTCTGGCCCTCCAACCGAGTTACTCTCAGCTATGGCCGAGGAGATGGGCGAAGAGGAGCTCTCGAGCGCCCTCAACACCTTGGGTTTGGGGGCACTCCCCGAGACGCTGTGCAAGAGTGCGGAGTCTGAGCTCACGGCGGCTCCAGCAGTAGCCCTGGGAAGTACCCAACGCATGAGGGGCTTCCCAGTAAAGACACCCGAGGAGTACGAGGCAGACGCACAGGTGCCCATGGCGCCTGCGGCGGACGAGATGCAGAGGAAGGTGCAGCTCATGGCCTCCGTGATCAAGAGTCTGGGAGCAGCTTTCCGTAAGCTAGCTGCTGGACTCGTGGCAGAGGGTCGCATAACAGCTCCAAGGGGTGTGGAGACCTTGGTGGAACTGGCTGAGAGCAACCAGCTCCCCGTGCCGACAGCCTCAGCAGCAGACTGCCAGGACATCAGCGACGAGGATGACGACTGCCCGGGCATGGAGTCGGGCGACGACAGCGACGATGATGACGATTGCCCGGGCATGGAGTCGGGCGACGACAGTGACGAAGAAGAGGTTCCTCTGGACGAGATGCCGGAGGACACGGTGGAGCAGCCCAGGAAGGGGAGGACGGCGGTGCATGTAACTGCTGCAGCGGCCACCGTCCAGGAGAGCTACGGGGTGAGAGACTTCAGCGAGAGGGGCGAGCTGCACGCAGGGACCATGGAGGCCAAGGCATACGAGCTATTGAAGAAGAGGATGCTCAGTGGCCTTACAGAGGAGCAGCTCACTGCCATGGCACAGGTCCAGCCTGTATGCAAGCTCCTGAACGAGTCTTTGGCACAAGGGATGGCTCTGATGGCCTCTGGGGGCCTGCTCATGTTGTACAAAGCGCTTCTTCTGGACACTGGAGCCAACTGCAACATTATCCCCATCAGGACAGCCAACAGGTTGGGCTTGACCATCTTTGATGCGGAGACAGGGGCCAGGGTGGCTAGATGTGATGGTAGCTGCCTATTCTACGAAAGGTGGGTTTACACACCGTAAGGACCCCTTACGGTGGGTTACCCAACCCTAAGTAAAACGATTATTTCAGCCCCTAAACTGACCCCCTGGTCATGTTCATGGTGGCAGGATGACTTTAGACACTCCCAAGAGGCATCCGCGAAGAATTATATCGGATGTATCCGGGTTTGTTAACCTGAAAACCCAAACCCAAACCGGCAAACCAATTATCGCATATAAATCGTGTCATATAGCGTAAAAACCGTCATACCACCCTCACTTCGCGTGACATTTTGAGGGTCAAGATGGCCTCGAATGAAAATTTTGACAAGACACTGCAGAAAGAGCAGCTCGAGAACTTGACAACATAGGTCTCCAAATTTCCAAAGGGCCATCGAGGAAGGCCACATATCTACCAATATACAAAATTATGTGGTAACCCACCGTAAGCATATATGATCGGAACCCGCTACACCCCCCCACTTCGCGAGCGCATTACACACATGGGGCACATCGCATCCATCCATAGTATGTTCCTCAGCTTTTATTCAACTCATAAACTGTCTGAAAATCGATAGGTTTGACACCGTAGACCTCATAACACCACCACTAGAGGCCGCCGAAAATTCCTCTTACGGCGGGTTAACCCACCGTAAGATTAGTAGAATAGGCATAGCCCTGCAGAATTCACCAAGTACTGCTACGTGGATGTGGTCCTCGCCGCGGGCACGCCGTACATGACTCTGCATCGGCTCCATGCCTTCGTCACTTACACCAACGACACTACGTGGGATTTCTTGGTGGGCACGGGACCCCTGAAGAACGCACTCAAGCTGACCATCGACCTCTACCGAGGCATCGCCACTTCTGAGGCCGCGGTGTCACTGGGCATGAGGGAGAAGGTCACGCTGCCGTTGATCGAGTTGACGCCGCCCGTTGATGCAAGGAGCAAGCGGAACGAAGACCCGAGAGTGTGCCTGGCGACTGAGATCTTCGACGTCGATGCTACGGCAGCGCGCACTCTTGCCCCCGCTTTTGAGGGCTGCGCTCTACCACCACGTGAAGCGGTGTCCCTGGACACAAGGGGAGAAGACCGTCTGGCCCTCGCAGGGGAAAGGTGTGCGCCTGCACCTTGTGCGTTCTCGCGAAACCACCCCGAGCTAATGGACAGCCTGGCGTCATGGCTAGAGGAGATGAGACTGAGAAGGTTCAACTCGGAGGAGAGGGAGAGGCTCGAGGCGCGCTGCCAGTCCATGGTGGAGGCGGGCTTCTTGAAACCCAGCTCAATGATGCAAGTCGAGCTCATTGGGCGGGTCAGCTTGCACGCCGAGGGCGCAACGTACGAACCTCCGGCGCCTGGTACGTCCTTAACAGACCAGATGTTGGGCATGCTACAAGCATCATCACGCAGTCAACGGGAAGCCAATGTGGCGACCAGAGGTGAGTGGTCCAGTGCTGAAGAGCCAGATGGGAGGGGGTCCGTCATGCCAGCCAGCCTGGCCACGACTCAGTCAGACCCTCGCTATCCAGACCTCACGCCGGAGCAAGAGGCCGAGAGCGAAGCTGACTTCAAGCTGGCCAGCGTGCAGCCATGGGTGGGCATGGCAGTGAACCCGTGGGATTACCAAGACAAGGAGAGCAGCTGGTCTCAGCAGCGCTTGTACATCGACCGCACGGGCTATGCTCGTCTGTGCACACTCTGCGAAGAGGGCGATGGAAGTGGTGTGGACGCAGGATTTGTGCGGGTCAAGTTCTCGCGTTGTGGAGAATTCAAGACCATCTTGGAGACGGAGCTACTGTGGCCCGACTTTACGTTGGTGGATCAGAAGGTTGACAAGGAGACGAAGATACCCTCAGAGACCTGGACCACAAGGGCGAGCGGCAGGAAGGACAACGACCAGGTCCCACTCCCTGACTGTGGTGCCCATCGGGAGGCTGGACGGTACACGATGGCGAGTGTTCAGGAGACCCTCAACACCCATCAGACTTACCCAGGGGTCGTAACGGGCAAGCTCATGTGGGACAAGGTGGCGCGTCAGTTCTGCGTGCTCAGCGAGCACACTCGCGCACAGTGGGATCTCATGGAGCGCATGGTACGTCACACCATGGAAGGTGCCGCCAACATGACCCCCATGGGTAAGATGACTGGCGAGTTCCAGCTGCCTTTTTACTATGAGAAGGACCAGCGCTGGCAATACCAGCATCTGAAGTACGTCCAGCGAGTGGACATCGCTGACCTTCGGGCTCGTCTAAAGGTGAGGTATGATAAGGAGGTGGCTGGTGTGAAGGACCTGGATGTGAAGTTGGTCCCGCAGCTCACGCTGTCAGACGCGGCGGACAAAGTGGGGAAGTTCTACCCGGTGACAGATGGGGAAGGAGGCAGTGGCGAGGTGTTCAGCACGAACGCCGCCGCCGTGGAGTACCTACACCTGGGGGACAACGCTAGAGTGATGCTTGGTGCATGCAAGACAGAGGAGCAAGCACATGACGCGCTGGACACTTATGGGGCCAGAAGGAACCCTCCAGTACGCACGTCCAAGACTCTGAGGACGCTGAAGACGGTCAGGGGGGATGAGGCAGGGCCATCTGGCTCCGCACCGCCACCATCCTCAGCTACGCTTCGTCTGAGGCATCAAACCTGGCCCAATGGCGTCTTCGACCCTGCCATGTTAGAGTATCACGCTTCAGTGTTCCAGGGCACCTACGAGCCGGAGTCGCCCACTCGCAGCGAGAACACAGCTGGGGAAGCCGACTGGCTGGATCTGGGAGGGATCTCAGAGTTCACGGCGCTGCATGGACAGACGGTCTTCCTCATCCAGTACCGTTGTTTCATGGGCGAAATCGAGTTCCAACTTGGGAAGCCCTTCGCGCAGCGAGGGAAGGGGGTGCACACGCAGCGACTCAGCAGCAAGACCCTGCACCAGTACTCCTCCTCCGCAGGAGTGGGACAACGGGGAGAGTTTCTGCCTCTGGGTGGGCAGTCGAAAGGCTGCACGGGAGGACTCCTCGGCACCTTACAGAAACACATGGAGCATCTTGTTGATCGTACTCAACTCTTGGAGATAGCCAGAAGCCATTTGAGCGATGGCCCGCAGCAGGGCACCCTACGGGTGTTCAAGACCCGTGCCAACGCCCAGTCCAAGGCCGTCTACTACCTCTTCGAGGACAATCGCTACTACCGTGAGCGAGGACCCAGTGAGGTGGCGTTCACCTTGGAGTACCTCTCCTCAGGGACGCGCAAGTTCGACTGCTGTAGCTGGGAGACCTGGAGAAAGGTGGCAGTAATGCATCGAGAACCATTGTCTGCGTTCACATCCTCGGTGGGCCCTGCGTTGCTGGCTGAGGCACGTCGAGCAGAGGTGCAGGTGCGCCTTCGCAACGACTTCATGAGGTGCTTGGACCCAATCGAGGGAGAGGATGCAGGAAGTGAGGAGGAAGATGGCAGCATCTCGGGATACTCGTCCGACCTCGCGGCTGCTGCGGGTGTGAGCACTCATACGTGCCGCACCAGAACACCATCGCCGCAAACAGAGGATGAGGACAGTGTGGAGGTCATCAGTGAAAGACTTGTTGGATTGTCTGCCAGTTTGGCGCGAGGGCAAGCCGAGGTCGCAGCAAACAACCTCACCATGGCGGCTCTCTCGGAGTCGATACGGGCGCGTCAGGAGATCATCAGAGAATATGAAGAACGACCTCGTGCTGCCCGCGCGACTGCGAGGATGAGTACGCTTGGGCCAGACTGCCCTGGGCTTGATGGTCGTGGTGGCGCGCGAGCCACGCCCACGCAGGCACTCTGCTCTGGCCGAGCTCTCGGCGGGACGCAGACCAGGGGCTTGGAGTGCAACATGGCACAGAGGCCTGAGCACCGGTCAATCCACGACATTCTGAGATCCCCGGCACATTCAGTCTGCACGCAGCAGACTGAAGCCATGCCTCCAGCTGCACAGGAGCAGGACTCCATTTCGTACGTGCCATCAACCCCGAGCTCTACAGCGCCCAGCAGCCCGGAGCGTTCCAGTGGCCGAGTTGCGCGTGTCGACGCTCGACTTTCAGGTCATCCTGCGGCGCGCCCGCAGAGTCCAACTGCGAGTGCCGTGCAACAGCGTTCACCACGAGCTGGCCAGCGCAGGAGGAGATCTCCGAGCCCCAGGGAAGGAGCCCATCGTCAGGACGCAACTCGCGGTCGACATGCCGGCAACGGCGCGTCGCGTTCTCCCCAGGGACGCCGAAGTTATGATGAAATCTGGGAGGAGAGGAGAAGGGAGAGCGCACTGGGGCCTTTTCAAGGGGGCACCGGGCCGGCTGCAGCCCGGCGCGCCCGTCACTGAGAAGCAGCCCCGGCGCACAGCCGGGCACGCAGCCCGCCGATGATAGGCGGGCGAAGCGCACTCAGGTGTGCTTCCTGCTCGTGGGGGTGTTCGTGCGCTTGCATTGGCCGCAGCTGCCTCATTTTGCAGTAATGGCAGTATGGATGGCCATGGAGGTAACCAGATTTCTTGGTGAGGTCGTCGCCTGCTGGGCATTCCACACTGGGGTGCCCCGCAGAGCCATGGCACGCGCATTGTGGGCCATGCACACAGCACCACTCGAACCATGGGCACATCAACAGGCGCCTCTGCGAGTGCTGTTGGAGCTGGCTAGGCACCTACTGCTGTTGACCAAGGGGGCCCTTGAGGTAGCTGGGCTCCCCCATGCCCGGCGTGGGCTGTGGTACGTGCCATTGCTACGGTTCTGTCTCGCCATGCTCGCCATGCACTTCACGCACATGGTCGGCACTCTGGGGTGCGTCTTGACAGTTGGCGCCCACGTTATCCACCATGGGTTGCCATGCTCCTGCTTGATTTACAATGGTGGCGCGTTCGCCACGCTGGAGACTCAGATAGGTCGTGCGCTGGCGGTCGCCCAGCGGATCTTGGCCGCAGGGCCGGCTACGCTGGCCGCTGTTCCTCGGCGCATGCAGAAGCCGCGCTTTGCCGCCCGACTGCAGCGCCTGCAGTTCACAGCCGCTTGCTACCAGGTGGCGCACTGTATCTATGTGGCATCAGTCTTGGCGCTGGTGGTCTACGTGTCTGCGGGAGGAGGCTTGGGCCGTATGCAAGGGGGGTGGAGGATGTTGACTTGCATACTGACCCTTCACCCTCCAGTTAAACCAGTGGGGACCAGCAGAATTTTAAAACTTTTGCTGCTACTAGCGGTGGCTGCTTGGGTGGCCGCTGTGGCCCCTGGGGAGTTTCGGAGCGTGCTGACGATGGGGTCATGCTCGGGCTCGCCGACCAGATCTAGCAGGACCGCCTGGGAAGACCAGAGGTCTTCACGCCAATGGGACACCGGATGGGAGGCTATGGTGGTGGCAGAGCGGGACGAGGTGCTTCCGCACACGGTGCTGGACACGTTACAGCCAGGGGGCACGACCAGGGTCACCAAGGACGAGGCCGCGTGGCTGGACACCGAGCTCAATGCCACCTTTGGAGGACATCCCGAGTTCACCGAGGAGAATTGGGAGGAGATGCGCAATGTGGTAAGGAGGTGCAGCTACTGCTTCGCCAACAAGCCGCAGGACATCAAAGGCTACCATGGGGGCGCGGCACATGCGACCTTCGCCATCCCTTTCAAGGACGAGACTAAGGTAGCTTATCAACGACCGAGGAAATACAGCCCGGGAGAGCAGGAGATCATCGACCTGCACTGCAAGGAACTGCTGGAATATGGCTTCATCGAGCCGGCTTCTCAGCACTGCAGACACGCCAGCAACGTGGTGGTCGCGGGGAAGAAGGATCACGACACTGGACAGTGGACCTCGACGAGATTCTGCGTCGACCTCCGGAATACGAACCGGTTGTCGCTGAAGGATAACACGTTACCACATCGTCCAGAAGAGCTCTACCAGCGCGTGGCCAAGGCCAAGTTCAAGACTACCCTGGACGCGACCAAGGCGTTCCACCAGATTCCCATGACCACTGAGGAGGACAGGGACAAAACGACCATATCGCAAAAATGAGACACGCGGGTGTCTCATTATATTCTCATTTTTTAAAAAGTTATGATAACGAGGTTTTTTTTATATGACTAGATAGCATTTGGAGAGTAGATAATGACACGTTATTTCAAAATTTGAAATTTTAGGGTATAGCCCGAAATTTGGGTTTCCAGGCGATTTTTCGCCCCGTTTCGGGCGGTGCTCAGGTGTCAATCGGCGGAAGTTATGATAACGAGGTTTTTTTTATATGACTAGATAGCATTTGGAGAGTAGATAATGATACGTTATTTCAAAATTTGAAATTTTAGGGTATAGCCCGAAATTTGGGGTTTCCAGGCGATTTTTCGCCCCGTTTCGGGCGGTGCTCAGGTGTCAATCGGCGGAAGTTATGATAACGAGGTTTTTTTTATATGACTAGATAGCATTTGGAGAGTAGATAATGATACGTTATTTCAAAATTTGAAATTTTAGGGTATAGCCCGAAATTTGGGGTTTCCAGGCGATTTTTCGCCCCGTTTCGGGCGGTGCTCAGGTGTCAATCGGCGGAAGTTATGATAACGAGGTTTTTTTTATATGACTAGATAGCATTTGGAGAGTAGATAATGACACGTTATTCAAAAATTTGAAATTTTAGAGTATAGCCCGAAATTTGGGGTTTCCAGGCGATTTGTCACCGTGATTCGGGTGGTGCTCAAGCGCCATTTGTTGAAAGTGGTGATAATGACGATGTTTTCATATTGGATACGTCAAAGTCATTCCAAACAAACTGAGTCTGAAGAAACTTTTGTTCATATCTTACATACACCCCGAGAATGGGAGGCTTTAATGTTAAAAGCGGTGGCACCAACCTTAAATCTAGGGGGTGTAGGTCTGCACGAGACTGTAACTGTGTGCGTAGCACAAAAAAACAACAAAAACCGACAAAAGGCACGAAGAATGCTACCACCTACCAGATAAGACGTTGGTGCTATGAAAATATACAGTCTTTATTTGAACAGTCAAAGCACCCAGGGTTAGGGGTTTTCTTGCGGGCGCGGTATTATTCATTGTACAGGCCGGTATATACGATGGCAGTGCAGGTGCGATCTCTCAGTTCGTTTGCTGGCTGGCTTATTAAGCATACCTACCTATTTGCTAACAGACATGTACAGGTCAAACGTTTGCACAATCACCTTGGCGCGCAGAACTTGTTCAGACACTTCCAGGTGCTGGGCGAGCTCCTTGTACCCGTTGTACTGTGCGATCGCCGACCGTTTCTTGTCCGTGTCCTCGCACTTCAAGTCTGTCCAGAGGCTTTCTCCTATCTTCTCAGCGTCAGCTTTCGCCGCCGGGGTGAGGTCGAACTGACCTGGCCACTGCGGACCTGGTCGTGGTGGAGAAGCGAACATCGCCGGTCGTGATGGAGGAGAGGCTCCCGGGACTTTGGAGCCCGTTGGCGTCGTTAAAGCAGGTGACCCTCCTCCTGCGCCGAGCGCTGGCGCTCCCGGGTAAAAGCCTCCTCCGCCCAGTTGGAACATTTGGGCGAACGGGCCTGCTGCTGTTACTGCCTGTTACCGGTGACGTACCAACCGCCCCCCCCCACACCAGTTACAAGTTCCGTGTCTTTCAATCTGGACCTCAAGCCAGAGTTCCCTCCTCCACAATAAACACAAACAACTTGAACGTAACAACTAGCTCCTACCTGCACGGCTGTCTTCAGGATCTCCCTCATCGCTGCAGCCTCCGAGGCGTGGTGATTGTTAATCTCCTTCAAGGTGTCCGCGTTCTTCTCTAGCATCCTCTGTTGGGCCAGTGCATTATTTTCGAGCATCTTCGCCTGGGCCTCGTGGGCCATTTTCGCAGTCTCGGCAGAGGTCCTTTGGAAAGACTCCTGTGCCTCCTTCAAAAGCGAGTCCCGAGAAGTAAGCGCCTTCGTGTTCTCCTCCAGCAAAGCCTGTTGCGCCTTCGTGTTCTCCTCCAGCAAGACCTGCTGCCCTGACCAGAATGAACCCAATGTTGTCTGGTGCTCCTTGGCACGAGTCTCCTCCCGTTGCTTCCCCTCGGCCATCTGCATCTGCAGGGCTTCAGCGTGCTTCGTCGTAAGGAGCTCCACTGTCTTACGGCTTTCGTCTCGCTCGGCAGACAGGGCCGAAGCCAGCTGTTTTTCCCCACGCAGACGTTCATCCTCCACCTTCTTCTGCATCTCTTCTCGAAGGCTCGCCAGTGTCTCATCCGCCTTCTTCTTCTCGGCCTCCACTGCTTCCTTGGCCTTCTTCAGCTCATTAAGGTCCCGCTCGCTTTCTTCACGTTTCCGCTTGTCACCGACGCTCTGCAGCCTCCGCGTCTCGTCGTTCACCGACACCGCGAGCAAGGCACTCCTCAACTCCCCCTCTTTCACGTTCTGCGGAGGTCCGTCCATGCGTAACAAAACATCGGTCAGTACGTACCAAGCTGTAACAAAAAAAACAGACGATTGTAACTCAAGCAAAACTCCGTACTCACCTGCTTAGCCACATGCATGGCAACTGCTTCCGGCGGAGGCTGCTTCTTCCCCCCTCGCCGTCCGACGTCGCCCATGTCTTCGTCGCTGCTGTCATCCTCTTCGGCAAGATCCATAGGTACACGCACTACCGGGGCTTTGCCCTTCCCGCCTGGGATAGGGGTCGTGGTCTTCTGGGTGGAAGGCGCCTTCGGGAAATCCTCATACACGGCGGTTTGGCCCTTGTTGCCTAAGATGATCTTCCCCACTACTCGCGCAGGGGCGTTTTTATTGAAAACGCTGCCCGCCAAGCACCACTTCCTAGCCTCAAACTTCCCACCAGCCTCTTTGCCCAGCTTCTCTGCTTCCTCGATCTTCTTCCAGAACATCCCCAGGACCTTATTGAACAACCTGTAGTGCTCGTTCTCCTTCTGAATTTCAGAAGGAGTTATCTGCCCCTCTTTCCTGTCTTCCACCAGGCGCGTGACGACGCCTGTCAGAGAAGCCTTCGCGCCACTCTTCTTTGTTATTCGCACGTGCGGGTAGTCGCCGGCATACTTCTCCTTTCGCTTCATCTCCAGCTTCCGCTCATACACAGCGGGAGCCTGGAACATCGTGCAAGTAACGTCGCCCTGCTTGGGGTGATTGCCGTTTATCGCCATGTAAGTGGCGTGCCACTGGCCAACCCATGTCAGGCAAACGAACCTGTGCGTGGGCACCAACAACCTCCTTATTCATATATCTTGACTATGTACTACAAACGAATGTGTTACAAATGAAGTTGGGTCAGTGACAGGTTCATGGTCAGGCAAACGAACCTGTGGACACCTGCAAACTCCTTGTGCATGGTGGTGGTCACCCTCATCCCTTGCACCACTTCAAACCGGAACTCCAGGTTCCGCTCGCACTTCAGAGAAGCCTTGAAGGCTGGGATGATCGACTTTCCCTCCAGTATGCCGCTCTTGTTCAGTATCTTGTTTACCTGCTGATCAGGAACAAACTTCTGATAACTGACAATCACCCCGCTGTTCCCCATTTCCTCGGAAAGACTCGCGTCGAGATATTTCGGGCTGGTCTTCGTGTCGGCTGCTATCGTGGTTTGAAGCTTATCTATAGGACCATGGCCTGCTGGCAGTGCAATCCTCGTAATACCCTCCACCTCCTGGAACTTTTCGATACAAAAAAATAGTGCCTCTTGAACAGTACCCAAAACTTCGCATTCGTGTCGGGGATGCAATATAAGGATGGCGTCCGCGTAAGGACAGTCCTTTGGCATCTCGTACAACATGGTCTTCACCGTCGAAACGAACGCCAACTCGGGTTGCAGCCTTTTGTTCTTCAGCTTGAAGGACAGAAGAAACCCCATCGTTGCGGCTCCGGCTCCTTATCGCTTTTGGGCTCCCAGGTCGAAGGGTCGGTGGCGTCCGTGCAGGCTGCAGAACCTTTAAGCACTTCTATCATCTCCGGGGTATGAGTCTGGTTAAAATCAAATGGCTCGCTGATTTCACAGCCACTGTTCTGCAACATCAGGACCAGGTCAGCGTAGGTGTATGCCGCCTGCAACGTCCAATTTTCAATCACCTGCATGCGCTGGTCAGGCACCGCACCCCTCGTCTCGTGTTCTTCGCTGGCAAGGGGGTTGTCTTGAAGTACCATTTGTGCCAGCGCTACGGGATCCCACCCTTGATCGGTCTCCTCGTCCAACCCAGTCAACATGAAGCCCGGGAGGTCCACGACATCTGGTACCTGATTCAACAACGTAGGACCACTGCCTTCGCCAGAGGACACCGCCGTCTCCCCCAAGTCCCCCTGCTCCAAGGCTTCAGACGCTGTCTTAGCCAATTTCGACACTTCAGTGGGTTCAAGGCTGTCGCGACGCTGGGATCCCAATTCAGCGACTGTTCGGAGATCGTCAACGGCTGTAGTTTCGCTTGCATGTGCGCTGCCCTGTCCGCTGTTGTCACCGCCGTCCTGCAGAAGCTCGTACTTCTTCTGCAGCAGCTTTATCCGATAAAGGCTCCTACCGTGCGGATCCCAATTATGCCCTGTTGCTGATTGGATAAATGTTGGTGCAGCGGGTGTTTCTGGTTTCCCCGAGCCATACGGTAACCCATCGTGCACAGTGTCGATCTCCTCGTTCGTCATGAGCGCCACTTCTCTGAAGGCCGACCCGGCAGGCAACTGTTGCCCCATATATACCGCAAACGTCGCGTCCTCGTAAGTCATTTCGTCGAAATACCTGTCAAGTTCCTGCCGTTCAGACTCATCCAACTTTCGACTGTGGGCATCCTGAAGCAGGCTCAACATCCGCTGCCCCAGATTGAAAGCCTCGCGACCTTCAGGCTGCACGATGTAGTGTACGTCGCTCTGCACGTCTAAAGCAACCTCCAGAAGACTGTGTCCTGACCCCGTAGAATCTAAATATCGGACCATGACCTTCTCGTTTTCCTCTATTGTGTGAGCAACAACACACAAAACATAGTTTGGGGCCTCCGTAATCTCGGCGGCGAGATTGAAAGCAACGAGTTCCCCACGGTCCGTATCGTTCCCCCGAAGCAAGCGAGGTGCTTCAGATGGTTCTTTCAGGATGCTGCAGAGGTGCGTGCGGACGAACGCAGCTCCCGGCTCCGTACCTGAGGACACGCGATGTTCCATCAAGAACACGGAGGACGCGCCAAAGTGAAAAATAGGTTTTCGAACAGTACCTGGGGATGATGGTTGAGAGGAGACAGACACGGCTGCCCTATCCCTCATATCCTCCAGAAGATCCACGCAGGTCTGGTGGGCAAATCGTTCCCAGTCCGTTTTCGCCTTTTGGTCCTCGCTGTCTCCGGTCCAAGGTGCGCAAACTTTTTTTAAGCGATCGAACCGTCGCATTATGTCTATGTCCACCTTCCGACGCGACGCCTCTTCCGAGTGCAAGCTGAACAGGCAACCTTTCCGAAGACACCCAAACCCTTCTTCGTCTACTAACTTAAGGGATTCAACCTCAGCGAGCTCTTGTTTTGTCCCGATGGCAAGGCCCAAATCTTCTAGCGCAGCCTTATCAACACCCGCCTTCTCCTTCCCGACGCACCGCGCTATCACCGCCGAATCCGTCTTCAACTGCGTGCCGTCATTCTTAATCTGCTCGATATCTTCCAGAAGTTTATCATCATTATGAAACACCTCCTCCAAAAGACCTATTACAATTGACGGTAGAAAAGATGACATTGCGAAAAGTTTTGTATGCTGCACAACGGGCTCTGTTTAACCCTGCGAAACTCCCAGCCCAAGTCTTCGAAAACTTGGGCGGTCACTATCATCGCCCCGCCCAAGTTCTCGAGAACTTGGGCGGTGACGGTCATCGCCCCGCCCAAGTTCTCGAAAACTTGGGCGGTCACGGTCATCGCCCCGCCCAAGTTCTCGAAAACTTGGGCGGTCACTGTCATCGCCCCGCCCAAGTTCTCGAAAACTTGGGCGGTCACTGTCATCGCCCCGCCCAAGTTCTCGAAAACTTGGGCGGTCACTGTCATCGCCCCGCCCAAGTTCTCAAAAACTTGGGCGGTCACGGTCATCGCCCCGCCCAAGTTCTCGAAAACTTGGGCGGTCACTGTCATCGCCCCGCCCAAGTTCTCGAAAACTTGGGCGGTCACTGTCATCGCCCCGCCCAAGTTCTAGAAAACTTGGGCGGTCACTGTCATCGCCCCGCCCAAGTTCTCGAAAACTTGGGCGGTGACGGTCATCGCCC